>JBCAUA010641519.1:0-15829 GCA_038406235.1 Peronia verruculata
ATCATAACCGTAAACGAACTAGTAGTCATAAAGAAGGAAAAAATCGGGTCCTTATGAAAAGTTTATATTAACCGGAAATTTATCTTAAGCCAGGTTTATCTTAAGCGGACTCCACTGTATGTTTTTTTTCTCTCTCATTCTCTGTGCAATATTTATTTTCATGGCTGATGACAAAATTATCAACAAATTAGGCAAATTCATCATTATGAAAAAACAAACAAACAAACAAACAAACCAAATGGGCAAATTCACCCTATTAACTTTACCAGTACCTATCAGCCACAGTACTGGTTGACCTATCTGATGAGGAAGATGAATGTATGGATTCCTGGGGCCTTGTGCAAACTTTAAGGCATTTGTTCCATTTCCAAGAAACAAAAATAATTATTTCAGAATTAGAAATAGGGGCCGCAGTGTCCTTTGCAGGCAAAGGTGACTTAAACAATGCACAGGATTTTGCGCCGCTCACTTACAAAGTACATACACAAACCCAAAATGTATATTTATTTTCCTGTAGAGCTACGTATCTTGTTTTATGCCAAAGCAACCATTACAAGTTTTCACAAATGTACTCATCATATTTTTCTGACAATGTAAGCTTTTTCTTTAAAATTAAGATCTATTTAAATGATAACATTCATCAAAACCAACAATAATTCCTATTAACTTATCTTCTCCAAAGAAACAGGTGGATTGCATGGGAGCCTACATGTATTTGCATTCTCATGAACAAGAACTCAATTACAGAAGAAAACTTTTAAAAAATATGTGGGCGATCTATAGGACAAATAATGGAAGTTTTTCCTTCTGCGATAATAAATAGAATATTTTTTCTTTATTATTAAGTATTTTACATTCATAAGTCTAAAATGAGGAGAAAAATTAAAACATGGTGCTATACAGATCTCATTGAGGGAGGAAATTAAAGGCAATCAGAGTAATTGCTCTTGACCAAACAGTGTCAGGAAGTTTTCCTGGCCAATCTGAATTTGGCCTTAAGGGGAAGCCTTTATAAAGTCCATGTAATATAGCTAAAAAATTATAAATTTTTTTTTTTTTTTCTTCTTTAAATTTGTTTACCTGGTTTCAGTTATGCCTTAACATGGCAGATTTTATAGCTTTCATAGATTGCAATAACAGTTTGCCAAAGGAATAGGAAAATGGCTCCTGAAACCAGGATTAGGAGACGAATTCATTTCTCTATCAAAAGATCTGTAAAGCCTTTCTATCTATTTTAGAAAAAAACATTTGTTAAATCTAATTTTAAAAAAAAAGTTTTTTTGCCATGTTTCTCTTTCTACCACCAAAGGTGCATGATTGATGCATGTGCCGGATGTTGATAGTAGATGGAAAGGTAGGTGGAAGGCATCATGTAAAACAATTACATATATTTAAAATAAATAATCAGGTGCACGTTTGTGACTGTCTGCAACCCATGTACCGCAATGTGCAAGTTACTAACTACAAACTAATCCAAGAAAGCAAATGTGTACATGATATTGACGGCTGCAAAGAGACTTTGATGAACGAGAGATTGTGTGGGTAGTTGGTGAGAAAAGTTGATGATGTAATAATCATTTCTGACAGTAACTCTTAACATTTTTTATAGCTGGCTACATTACTTATGCCAACTGTACAGTCTCTCTCAGCATCATTGTTCTTGTATATATTTTCCTCATACACCATACCATTTACAGATTAATGTTCAGCATCAATTTTTCTATCATATCTTTTCTCCATACTCCTGATAGTGATAAAAATATTTCTCTGCTCATAAATCGCATCAGTTTCAAAAACATAATCTTACAATTTTATGATTTATCACTACTTCATTTTTCCCGAGGAGTAACACAAAATCTCAAACAATACATACAAAGTTTAATTCCCAAGAAAAATGAAATTTTCTTAGTTCCTATCTATTCTGTTTCACTGTGAAAGATAAAATGAAATTCTTTGTTCAAACAGACACATGTATGTGGACCATGTTAGTGGAATGCTCCAGGGTAATCTTACCTGCGAGGGAGGGGCCTATCATCATATCTGGGGGGTGTGCGTGGGAGTTCCTCTAGACGAGGGGGTGTAGGCTGGCGAATTGGTTCCAGATCAATGGGTTGTGGGTGCCGAGACTGAAAGATACATTAAAGACAAAGTGTGACATTTAACACATCTAAAGAGTCAATATCAGAGGGCAAGAGATGCAAATGGGACTAAATGATTAGATCCAAGTAATGAGAAATCTGGAATTTTCTCCTTCATTCCTTGTGTTTTGATATTGTTGAAAACAGACTGTTTCATTTGTTTGTTTGTTTTGATAATGAAAGAATAGACATAACCAGACCAGCTTTGTAAACAGTGCATGATCTACATCATAACAAAATTATACAGAAAATTGACAGGCTAACATATGCACTTCCGTACAGCTAGTCAGCCAAGGTAAGCAGTCCAAAATGCTCTGAAATTTCAGATCAACGAGTAAATTCATGCTATAATAAGAGGCAGTTTAAAACATGAATAGTAAACTTAAACTCTAGATTTCCAGTAATTTTTGACACACTATGAAATTTCATTTTTTTTTTTTCTCTCTGAATTTTGACTACTTTAAAATTTGAACATTCTTCAACCTATCTTGTGTGAAAATCCCGGAGCCTGACTTTGTCTGACCTCCATCCAACCTGTTTCACACTTACAATGTCTTTAATATGCAAGCTCAATAGTAAAAAATCCATACACCTGTTTAATATACCATACCTCCAAGTTTAATAATGTATTCTTAATGTCGGAAACATTGGACATTTTGCAATTTGCACTAAAATAAATATATGGTTAAATAAATAAAAATAAAAGCTGTCGTCAATGAAATATAGGTCACTTTCTCAACAGATTAATCTTATTTCTGCTCACTGTCCACATATAATATTCAGATCTCCAAATATTGACAGCATTAATCTGCATTTTTGCTTTTCTTCTTTTTGGATCAGGGATGTCCATCTGTCTACATGAAAAAGTAGGGAAAGCTCTTGGCATATTCTTTAGCAACATGTAAAACTGAAGAAGGTTAATGGTAAATAATACCAGATTTTAGGCCAATAGAGAAATTACTGACAGCCAAAAGGTGGAAAATCCTATTAAAGTAGGAAATTTGACATTCCTGTTGGATGCAAGTAAAATTGCTAATGAATGTGATTTTCTAAACTGAGACAAGTAATGGAGAGTGTTGCAGACATACAGAAAAAATACAGAGTTGAACATTATGTGGTATGTCAAGAGCTAATGATTAAGTATTTAGTATCTCAATAATTTTTAATCTCATTCTTCATGAGACACACAAGTCTAGGAGAAAACATCAAATACTTGTTCACTGGGAAAACACGTGACATACATTTACATTCTGAGTGAAACTGAGAGCAATATTAGCAAGGAAATATACTGTTATGATCATGTCACAGGAATCTCAGTATTTATTTTTTAAGGTTCTGAGTTATGATGCTAACGCTGATCGTCACTAAACTAGTTAGTAACATAAAATTACAACAAAAAAAAAAAAGGGTTTACCCCAAAGTCTTTACAATACTTCAATCTCATATGCCACATGAACAATACACATTATATACATGTGAATATCCTTTGTATGTAATAGTTTCTCTCCTCTCTCTCTTTTTTTTTTTTTTTTAATAGAGAGCATTTAATTTAGTGCTTTTCTTGGTTACACCAATTCCAAGGAACATTTTTTGTATTACATTAAGTTGGTAACATACAATCATATGATGGGACTCAATACAGTTCGCTACTATGATGTATATCATTCAAAATTTTCTCAGAAAAAATTAAACTGGTTTCGGTCATTGCAGGCAGAGAGCCCAACCAGAACATATAAGCATTGCAAACATGAAATGTCCTGCTAACTACAATGTCAGATCATCTACATGTATGAATCCAATATGATAGCAGATATGTGTCAGTGAAATGAAATTTAAAATTCAAAAAAAAAAAAAAAAAGATAATACGAGCCCAAAAGAAACAAAAAAAAAAAAAAAAGAAAAAGTTTGGGAGTTTTGCATTCAGTACAAGCACATTTCAAAATGGTGCTTGTTCTACACATTAGAAAATGATGACATTCTGAATGAAGTGAACAAGAGAAATCTGATCTCCATCAAAAGCACTCTGACTTTAAATGAGGGAATTACAAATCTGCAATAAACCTGCACTTGGAGAAACAAATACATTTCAACAATTATGAAGTATGTAGTCATCATATGATCATCCTTCCTGAAATAGTGCAAAAAAAGGGGGGAAGAAAACAGAGAGATAAATAGATGAATGGCATCACTTAATGCTCTGGTAGACAATATGGTTTTGCTTAACCTCAGAAACTAGCCCACAGCTGTAGCTGATGAGAACATGTGTTGCAGCATGCCAGGTGTAAATGGCCCAACAGCTCAGGAGAGAGAGGGGTAAAGTCAACGTTAACAATTTTACATCAATATTTCCATGAACAATTTTACATCAATATTTCCATGCTTAAAGGGAGTAGCGGGTCCTCAGCGTAATTTTCTAGAGTACTCAATTTAGGCTTTTTTTTAAGCATCATGTTTCAATTCAGCATGTCCAAATTAGAGGAGGGAAAGTCATAACATAATCTAAATGGTTGGTTGCCATGGAAATGCCGCCATATTGGATTTCTGGCCCCAAAAATTGCTAATTTTCAAAAGCCTAAGGTTTCCGTGTTTTCAATGAAATCATTTCAAATTTTGCACACATGTAGTACTCTCTAACCGCATTAGCACTAAGCATCAGTTTTTTTTAATTTGCCATAGTTTTTCTTCTACAAAAGTTTGAAATTTGGACAAGGCAAGATGGTACTTTTTTCTCATTTTTCTGGCACTTCAATAACATTTTCTCAAAAAGTAAACAAAATATTGCAAATCCGATATTTGTTATAGTTTTACATATATGCAGGAAGATTCATGTCCAATTTCAAGTAAATCTGTTGGTAAATACAAAAGCCTTAGGAAAAAGTGTACTAAAAAAGTAGGTTTCGAGATAATCGCTTCTAAAGTTTTGACAAAGTTTTTCAGCCAGTTCCTTGTGACATAATGTGTTACTTTTTACCATAGCTACTTAGCTTTTCATCTTCATCGGTCCATCATGTCCGAATGGCTTGTTCTGCACGTTTTTTGGCATCTTTGAAAAACACACAAGGAAGTGTATTTGTTTGAATTAGTTAGGTAACAGCTCATCGATACAATTATTCTTATTGTCTATCAATTGGGCATTAGTAACCTTGTTTTAAGCTCGGCTGGGTATGACCTATGACCGGATCTAATGATAGTGCTTCTGACTGCTCAAGAACCAATCACAGAGCTGAAAAAAAAGCAAGATCGAGATTACAGTATGCCGTGATGATGAAGATCGGGAAACTGGGTTAGGATTCTCACAATGTTCACAGTTGTCAGCAGACAACGTCTCTATGCACTAACAAGGAGAAAACGAAGCAAGGGAGAGCCAGCATGTATACTAACTGTGGGTGACATGTACAGAAAGGCACTGATACCTGAAAAATACTTTCAGACCTAGTGTAAAGACCTCATAGCTTCAGCTGAAATTGACCATCTAAAGCCAATTTGAATGATATTGTAGACCCCTCCCCCCCCCTCCTTGTAGGAAATACTCAGTTTACATATGAAATAGGCTAGTTTTGACCTTATAAATGGTAAAATCTTGAAATAAAATGGTTTCGCTTGAAGAAAAAAAATCATCAGAAATTCGATATTTTCAGTCAAACCTCAATTTCAGGAGCCGCCCTTTCCCTTAAAAAGTTAAGCTGTGTGGCTTTCCCACTGATAATTTTAAACTTTAACTTCAAGACTTCAAATTCTGCTTTATATTTGGACAAAACATCAAGGCACAGTTATTATCCTGGTGATGGGAGAAGAAAAGGGTGGTTCACAGTGTGGTTTGACTGGAGATTCAATAAGAATCATATGCCAGGCAATAGTAGCAATAATGTTGATCATGATAGTAATAGTAAATATTTCATGAAACAGGGAACTGTTTTGACCAGTTTTACTACTTCCCTTTGCCAGGCACAAGGAGTGTTGAATGAGTTGAGTAAAGACGAGGAAAAAAAAATCACCTTTGTACTCTTTGTCTTTATGGAGGTTGAAAGGCCAAATTCAAAACTGAACTGAACTGAACTCTTTGTCTGATGCATACATCATGAACAATTTTGGAAAAAGTTATGGTATAAGAAAAATGTTTTCTTCTTTTCATAGTAATTTCATCAAATGTTTTTGTAATCAGCCTTTCAAATGACCAGAAGAAAAGTGATTTTTTCTTGCTTCACACTGCTAATTTGTTCAATACTGATTGTGTCCAATAAATGAAATAGCACTAGTTAAAGGAAATCCCTGTTGGTAAAAAGAAATATATGCTGTACTGTACATACATAAGGTGAAGAGTAAAAGATGGATAAAAAGTTAAAAAAATTAAAATTAGGCAAATCAAGCGATTGAATAAGCGGTAATTGTGAACTTTAGCCCCCCTTTTTTCAGCTCACGCAGGTCATGTGCAGTGAGGCTGTTCTATTTACTGCAGCTACCCACCCTTTCATTTATAAAATGCGGTTACAAGTTTGCATGGCCCATAAAAGGAAAAGTCACAATTACCGAATAGGTAAATGAAAACTCAGTTTCATAATCAAACTAAGTTGTGATCAATTTTTATTAAAAATAAAAAAGGTAAATGAACTAGTGAATAAACTGAAAGATCAGCATGAAAAGTCAAATGATGGTACATGTACATGTAACATGAACTAAAGTAAGAAATAAATTAGTAAATGGGGAAAAAAAAAGTGATGACAAGAACAAAAATATGCAAAAAAAAAACTTTTCTCATTTAATCCAGATAATTACTACTACTATCTCAGAGAATATCCAGCAGAGGATTAATTGCTCTATTAACAAGAAATGGCTAATGAATCTAAGTATGACTGAAATAATGAGCCAGCAAAGTTTTGGCTACAGTCCACCGACAGTAATCCTTGTTACAATAGCATTTTGCCACTGAGGGCAACTGTCACAGACACACAACCAGTCTTGATCAACTTGTCCAACAAAAAAAGATTCTGCGGTTTGTAGGGCATGAACATTGCAATGGAAAAAGTATGGATAACAGTAAAAAAAAAAAAAGGATGAATAGTTGCATCACTTTGAAACTCCATCAGGTAGACATGGAGGATTGCTATAGAGGCTGGATGGAATGATTAGAGCTGATTATCCTCTTCAGAGTCCAGGATCCTAAGGTGAACTCTACCAAAAATGACAGATGTTTGTATGTCTTTAACTGCATATATATTTAGACCTTTCAAGCATTTTATGAAGAACAGGGCCAAAGAAACAGATGACCACAGTAGGCAGAGCAAAGACAGCCCAGACAGTAGCCACAAGAGGCAGCTGTGACAGTGTAAGGCTACAAAAAAAAAAAAAAACAAGAACGTCAGTGGGCCCATTATAACCATCAATCTGAAATTTTCCCATGTTCCCAAAGGAGAAAACTGGACCTTTCACAGGGGTAATGGTTGATGCAAAAGATTTCTTACTAAATGAAACATAAAAAATGTGATAATAATTTTAAGAGTATCAGTAAATAATACAAATAATATGAAGGAAAAAAAATCAATAATTCCAAAAATAAATCTCCCTTATGACAAATATTGACCCATATTTTAGAAAAAGCCATCTAATTCTACAATCTCTCCACCAATACTTACCCGATAAGGACGCTAATGATAATAAGAGAAATTTTGCAAAAGTCAAAATAGAATCTGCCACACTAAAACTTCTGTGATTATGTTTGCTGTGTTTCGTTTCGTTTCTTTTCCTTTCTTTTGCTTTGTTTTTTGATTCTGTGACTATGGGGCAATGTTTTTCTTTTCCTTTCCTCCTTTTTTTTTTCTTTATATCATCAGGTAGTTTGAGACCTGTTAATCAATCCAAGCTGTTGAAATAATATGTATGTGTACCACTATGTATGTGTGAAAGAAGACAAATCAAATGAGGCTGAAATTTATTTGAAAGTTAAGATGTATTGCTTTCTTACTGATAATTTCAAATTTCAACTTCAAATTCTGTTTTATATTTGGAACAAAACTATATATAAGGAATGAAATGTAATAACCAATCTATTTAGAAATAAGAAGAAATCACTATATGAGATGTGACACGATAAAACCAGGTTCTTGTCAAATTTTGAGCATAAGGAGTTATTGGTATCACTGTGAAGATTATTCATGTCCCGTTCTGTGCATGCAGAAATAATTGTTCTGTCTCAAATAGAAGTTGAGATATGGCAAATAATGACAATGAGGGCTGACCTGTCGCAGCAGCTGAATTCATCGAGAAAATGGCCAATCGCTTTTGTAAATCCTTATTAATCCTTGTTAGGCCATGCCACCAAAATACAATTTTTGAGCTTTTATTCGATCTATTTCAGAAAATTGAACGCTGAAATGCATTTTTAGATTGATATAGAAAGGTTTGGTGAAGAAAAAAAAATGCCTTAAAAAATTTGTTCCCTGTTGAAAAACACGTGATTTCTCCAGTCGGCTCAGTTTGACAAGCGCCTGATTTCATCGTGTCATGTCCCATACACATAATTAATGTATCCGCTTGTGTGGTTTTTTTTGTTTTTTGTTGTTGTTGTTATGCATGGCTAGAAACAGAAATAGTAATGGAAACATGGGCTGATGTTTTTGGATTTAATCTGACGTTATTATATCCAACATTCTAAAATGGCAATGCATCAGCAAAAAGCACGCAGTGACTATATCTACTGAGCTTTTTTTTTTCACCTTGGCTCCCTTGTTTCTCACCATTTCATCCAAAACCATCTCTACCATAATAGCAAGATGAGAACCTGCAGCTATCAATGCTATCATTTACAGCCCAGCACAATGACAAGTCTGATACATAGTAAGAACTGGCTTTAACAGAGAGCTAAGAACATGTTGGGTGCTCAAAAGGAGAAAACAATTTTAGAGCACAGATTTTAAACACAGACAAATGATCAAAAATCAGACTGCACTATCACATTAACTGTGATTGCCAAGTTGCTGACAAAAGATTTAGCGAACTGACACATTGTTTACTCTGTCGCTTTGTGCCCATAAATTGTGCTGAGAAAACAGTCTATTCATGCCCTTTGAGAAATGGTGGCCACGGTGTACAGAAGCATTGAGGAAATGTTTTTAAAAAAAGCTAAGCCCCCAAACAACAGATACATTATGACAATGCATGCAGAAAACATGATATTAATCTTTATAACAATAGCTTCGACGCAATTGTGGATAAAATGATGTGTCTGATTTCTCTTGGTGATAAATAAGTGGATTTGAGCACAAACCAATGCAAGCAACGACTTTCACTAGACTATAACATGACAGATTTAAGTGGTCCACTCTGATGCACAGGTCACAGGCCCAACACTCTTTCACAAACAGGTAATTCAATGTCAGCACATAAAATTAATTTTATTTTACATTCTTATGATCGATGATTTTTTGTGACTCTCATGATTTTTAGATGACGGAAAGTGAAATACACCTTCAAGTGAGAATCAGAAATATCTTTGATGTTTGCAAGTTCAAACAGAATAAATTAGTTGAATGGTAAGGCATGAGATGGTATGGGTAGCTGGTCGATTTTGACTATACCCATGATGAACATAGTAACTCACCCCTGAGAGCTCCAACAGGTCATTGAGGTTCAGCTCTTTATAAATCTGCAAGCGGTATTCGTCCATCTGAAGTTTCTTCACTTTGGCTTTGTCGTAATCTTCATTCTCCACTGCCTGGCGTTTCTCCACCTCCATTTTGCCCAACTTCTCACCCACCTGAAAAAAAGAAATGGCACGCATGATTCATAAATTATCCTGCTGTGAAAATTTCTTTTTTCATTTTAAAAATTGGTGATGCATCCAAAGCTACATGGGAATAGACAAAAGAATAGAGGTTTGTTCCACCATTCTAAAGTTTAATACATTCTAAAACCACAGATCAAATGCACAGTAACATTAACAAAGGATTTAGTCCTGTAACTGAAAGTTATAGAAACAAACAACAACAAAAACATCCATGGGTTAATCTAAATTGCATGATTACCTAAGATTTGTTCTGACACTGCTACATAAAAAGAGATAAACAGTGAAATCTAGACGGCTTCCAAGTAGTCCTCATGACTAAAAGATACACAAAAAACAACACATCAGCTTATAGATTTTAAAACTTTACAATATTTTGGATTATTAAACCACTGTTCTCTCATACAATAACTACTATGTGCCAGGACATAAACTGCATGCATAGTTCTTGTTTTGTTTCTGAACTGTTGATCCCAACAGAAATTTGATATGAATGAGCATAACTGATGTCTCTGTTTCTCAATGTTTTATTTGTTTCATTCTTTTTTTGTTGTTGTTGTTGCTGTCACTGCCTGTTGTGATTAGGTAACATATGTCTGTTGATGCTGTTCTCACATTGTAATGGTGCAGAATTGGTCATAGCCATGTGTGCTTTTTCATTTTGTCCAAAGCATCTCCTGCTTAAAAAAAAAAAACAGTGACAGGCAAGGTTACCAACTTTGCTGATACATATGTCTCACAACCAGTCAAAATGAGACGTATGTCGATTTTTCACCATATGGAGTTTTTGTTATCATGTGAAGCTTATTTCACACACTTTCAGGGAGTGAAAAAAGTTTTGAGCTAACTCTATTCTAGCCAGAGATATTGCAGTTTAAAGAGGCAAAGGGTGACCACTCAGCAATGAGTGGAATTCCGAGTAAATCGAGTTTAAATGAACGGCCATACACATAAATCTACATGCCTACCTCATAAAAAACCTGATTTTAATCAAGTAATATGTATAAATCGAGTGTGAGACCGATACTGTCTTGTTTAGAAATGAATGAACTTTCAATTTCTGCAATTAAAAAAAAATTGATATCCCTCGTCACATTCAAAGCCTGATTTCTCTGTTCTAGCCCAGCGACTTACAACTCATTTCGACTGGCCGCGAGATATATATATATATATATATATCTGAGTCACGAGTGCATTTCAGCTACTTATCGACCAAGGACTCTGTTCTTCTCTAAAGAGAGAAGACGAAATAGAATGTCTGTGTTACAAACTGCTGACACTTGTGGTAAACAAAACTACTTAGGTCATGAAAAAAGCTCACAGAGAATAGACACAAAAGACATTCTTAAAGCCTTCAGCAGTGCGAGGTAAGGAGCAAACTGATCAAACACAACCCTAATGATTTCATGAATAGATTCTATTGATTAATGTCCAGTAGACTGAACTCCTCATTGTTTTCAATGATTTCAGTCAATAATTCAAGACTTGGTGCTTTGTGTATTTCATTATTTGTAGAAAAAAAAAGAAAAAAGAAAAAGACATGGAAAGATCACACTGGACTGCACAATGGCCTGTGAAAGCTATGAAGTTGTATGTCTCAGTCTCCATGGGGACGGTTAACCACAAGGAAAAACATAGGGCTTATAGATTTTGTACAAGGGCATATAAATGCTATAAAATTCTGTTTGTCTTGATAAGAAAGATTAAAAATGATGAAATAAAATACAAAAATACCATTATGTATGTCATATACATTTCATACAAAGGGTACGCTCTTATCTTGCTACTGGTTGACCATCAAGAAGCAAATAAACTATACGTATTTAGACAACACAAGGTCCTGTCCTATTGTACCTCATACACTATAGTCAGATACAAGATCTCTCTAGCAATGAACTCAGCATAGGGTAATATCAGTCCTCAAACAATGTTATCTAATAACTATTATTATGTGGACAATAAGGAAGAGAGGAATCAACTCTTTGGCTCTAAGAGTATGGATTTGAAAGATTAACAAATTGTATTGTATTGCAAAAATTTATGTCTTTCTTATCATGAAACTTTGGCAAAAGCAAAGGCCTGTGGAATTCCCAGATAGATAACAAAAGTGCACAGGACCATGGAAGAAAGGAGTTTGAATAGTACTAAAATAGCTTAGACTTCCTTGCAAACACTCTCCTTATAACATACACACATACTGTAACAATAGTCAGCATACATGTCAGTAATTCCTCATACATAAAAGTATGCAACTTGTGTATTTGCAATTTTGCAAAGAATTAACTATATAGATCTAGTCATATAGCATCATTTAATTTTAGTTTTCCACTGGACATACCCAGCAGGGAGAAACTGACATTTTCCTTTTAAGGATAAAATGTACAAATTTTGTAATAAATTTCTTAATGGAGACTAACTTTATAGAGAGGCTGGGTGTCTTTAACAAACAGTTTTGTGGAGATAGTTCCTGTGATGGTCCCATTGGATAGGGGATATACTAGATGTAAGCTAAACTTTCAGATCAGTTGATTGTCCTTTCACAATAGAGGTAAAATGTATCATGTGTTACTGGACCACTAATTCAACACTGTCTTTCCAAGACAACTGACAGTCCATCAAGTAAAAAGGACAAGATACAAGACAGACTACAGATGCCAGTATCACAATCTCATCCTTTCATATGAACTTTGCATATACATGTAGAAGTAAAATGCAAATTGGCTAGACATGTCTGATACAAAATTATTTTTATGCACAGCACGAGCTCAGTTTCTTTGTTGGGCGATTTTTGGGCGATTTGGAGATATATGATATGTCATGTGAAAAAGGGACGGTAAATCTACCATATACTTTAGTCATTTCATCCATCACTTGCCCAAACAAGTATATTTAGAAAATTATTTTGTCTTATCACCTATGTACCTAAACAGATGCTGAACACAACATATCAATTTTCTCAAACATAGAACTGAGCTCACGACAGATGGATTTTTCTCTATAACGGAGATAAAAAGACCATACTCAGTTTAAACATAATACTCTTCATAAATATAATTATGTAAATATGGCTCTCAAAACATAGATGTGAACAAAAAAAATATGATCCACAGCTGTTATAAATGTAATGATCTCACACTTTCATATGAACTCATAGATCGGTATATACTGAAGCGAAATGAAACTGTCTTTTAGTTTAGTTCTACATGTTTTAGCAATGGAAATCTCATAAAATGATACTACCCTCATACTTTTTGTAACCTGCTCTTTTTTATGTATCTTCAGAACATCAACATTCTAAAGATTGTGGATGTGTGATGATTGATGGAAATTTAGAACAATGCCCAAACCACGAAGGCTTTTATGGGAAGAATTGTATTCTATTACCTTCTGTGCCATTATCTTTATGCCACACTTAAAGCGAGTGAATTTAGGTTTTTTTTGAGTGTTAATGATTGTTGCTTATTGTTACCAGATATACTGTATAAATGGGGTTATTGGTCCAAATATGCACACTGACAAAAAATTATGTTTGATCACAGAAACATGGATAATTACCCCTTTCACAAAAAACAAAATTTAAATAAATATAATGGATAAGATACAGTGGACCGCAAATGCTACAGACCTAATACTAAACACTAAAAAGAGTTGGAAGTCCTAAGAATGGTTCTAAGAGAAAACTAATGTAATAATACCCTCAGATACTATGTACATAATATTATCCTTCACAAGCTCATTTCAAGAGACAATAACTAATTTCAAAAAGATGGCATAACAGGAGTAAACACCTTTGTATTCAAAATGAAAATTTGGAAATACAACTCTACTGGAGTCAGCAAAATGTCTCTGCAAAGGTTACAAGGGGTGCAAGTGGTTAGTACATTATGGTGACATCATGCTGACAAAAGTTAACAACTAAGTCTGAGAGAACAATGACCAAGCCAGCTACAACTCACAATAATAGTAAGTGTACAAAGACAGAAAAAGTGAATGCTGACCACAAAGGCAACTAAAAAAAAAAAAAAAAAAAATGAACTCTGTATTTGGCTGTAATACTCTGTTATCTGTCATTTTTTCCTATTACCAAAGCCCTTTCATATCTCAGAAAAATACCGCCATGTATTCAAAAGAGCAGAAATATTTTTGACACATAAATAAAGCTCTTGTAACAGAATGTCAGACTGGTATATTAAAAAAATGGAATCTGAAATACTCCGTCTCTGTTTTTCAATCTGTTTGCTTATTTACCAGCACAGATTGAAGACTTTAGAAAGTCACTTTGTGAAAACTACAAACAAAATGGTCACAATACCACAACTGAAAGTAAAACTTGACTGTGTAGAGTATTGCCTTCCCTTCCAAACTTATATAATTCAGTTGACATTTGCTGAGATTTAAAGACGATGTTATAGAATTGTCATAAAATTGAAATTGCTCTATTATGTAAACGACACAGATAGCATTCTAGCAATCTAATACTAGACAGTTCTTTGAATGTCATCCATTTCATCTAACCCCAAATTCGACCTAGGGAATCCCCAATATGTAAATAATGTAAATAATATAATAAATGTTGTCCAGATAAATATTGTTAACTGCAGGTCGTGAAATAAGCATACTCTCAGACCCTCAATTTGGAAGACCGTTAACATGTTTTTTATTTTTTAAGACAGGATTCATTATTATTATGTTTGTTTTTTTTTCTTTTTCTTCCTCTTGTCAAACTGCTAAAAGGATCCCCAATATAAGATTGATTATAATCATGGAGAGTTTTTGAAAGAAAAGAAAGGAAATGGTATGACTTAAATGTTACTGGTGACTCTAAAATTGATGATTATTGCGACGTCACATTGATGATCTGATGTCTGAATACTTTGAATCATTTCAGAGGCAAACAGATCGTTGGAGAAGAGATGTGCAAACCTTGGAAAAGAATTAACTGCTGAGAGAGGTATGCTAAATGATCAAATTCTAACTATTAAAAATGGTCTGTAATGCTATATTACCTACATTTTCGACACTACCAAATCAATATCTCTCTCCCCATTTCATGAACAAGAGATTTGACTTATTCCTTGACCTTTACTGTGGAGAAATTGAACACAGTGTCTAATCGTATTTTCTCATTTAATATTGCACATGGTATGTGTAGCAATAGTAGAAAGAGTAGCATGATAACCTATTACGCCAAAGATGGTGTTAGAGCCAGAATAACATACAGTTCGATCATGATGCAGAGAAAAACTCTGTTGTTTCTTCAGATAGACATTGTCGATCCTGTCATTTATGTTAACCTCTTATAAATAGATTAAAATCTATCTGTCGGCTATCAATAGTACAATAAGAGCTATTTGTAAATAGCGGGCTTATTCTAACAAAAAGATTAGATTTGTTTTCTTCCACGTTTCACGCCTCTATACGTTGTAATTCAGACATTATATTAACATCTCTGAACATCTGCTGCAACCCCACTGTGGGGTTCATCACATCCATAATCTGTTTATCTGTTGTATGTTTATACCGTTATTGTTCCTTATAACACAACATATCGAATGAAAGCTTCGCAGATGTATTTAATGTAAAATTTGGGTCTTCCATCAGGTAGTTCGAAGTTACAGTGGGTGCTAATCTACAAGAATTAACAACGTCGTCCTCTGATTTAGTGCTAAAATAGATCAATTGTCTTTATGTCAGGTCATAGTTAGTGAAGAAGAAATTAAAACATGATAATTTTTTGAATCATTTCAGAGGCAAACAAGTGTTTGGAGACGAGATGTGCAACGCTTGAAGAAGAAGTCAAGAAGATGAAAAATCTATTAAATGTTCAAACAAAGTGTCATATTTTATTCATCAGATGTTGTCTTTATATCAGGTCATGGTTAGTGAAAATGAAATTCACATCTGATCATTTTGA
>JBCAUA010641629.1:0-30958 GCA_038406235.1 Peronia verruculata
ATACATACATACATACATACATACATACATACATACATACATACATACATACATACATACATACATACATACATGGTAGATAGGGAGGAAGGGTTTGTAGCAGGAAGTGTATCCTTATTTCAATTCCTGTTTTCATGTTCAGAATGGCAGTGTGTGTGTGTGTGTGTGTGTGTGTGTGAGTGAGTGAGTGAGTGAGTGTGTGTGTGTGTTTGTGAGTGAGTGAGTCAGTGAGTGAGTGAGTGAGTGAGAGAGAGATAAAGAGAGAAAGGGAGAGAGAGGGGGAGGGAGGGAGGGGAGGATCCAATGAAAAAGACACCATGAGAGAAGACGACGTGGAAATAAGATAACCTTTACGAAGCTCTTGGATGTTCTTGCTATTATGCAGGATTCTCTTATTGTTATTGCTGTCATATTTACTATAACAAGTGAAATAACAATAAGGAAACAACGCTTTCAATGTGATTTCTATTTGTGATGCAAAAGTTCATTGCGTTTTGTGAAATTGACATGAATCCAATGCATAAACTCCACAAAAACGTTATAACCATAACACTTTCCTATGTTTCCGGATTTAAAGGACACCCTGTATATTTGAATTCATTCCAACCCTATCTATTCTGCAGGGTTCCCTCCCTGGCACAGTCACTCTATAGCCCCCCCCCCTCTCTAATACCCACTTCTCCTTAGGTTGTTCATATACTCACACACATGCATTCATCCATCCCCAAAACCAGCACCTACGGAGCAATACCAGAGCGATGAAATGAGGATAGGATAATCTATATGAAGGGTAATCACTCTCAGGCGAATGTTTGGAACTCTTTGGTTTTGCTCTCTCTCTGTCTCTCGGATTTCTCTCTCTCTCTCTCTCTCTCTCTCTCATTTTCTTTCTCGTTTAATTACCTGTCTCTGTGTCTGGTTTCTCTTTCTCTCTCCCATCCTCTAATTCTTGTTAATTCCTTATTTTCCTCTTTTTGATTGTTCACTCTATCTAATTCTCTGATTCTCTGTATCTCTTTCTGATTCTTTCCTTCCCTCTCTCCTTTCTTTGTCCTTCACTCCCTCTCTTCCCTTCTTTTTTCTCTATAATTCTCTCTCTCTCTCTCTCACTCCCAATTAAAGACACGAGTTTATTATCTAACGATAGAAGGAACACTATATATTTGCAACCAACGTTTTAGAACGTGCAGGTCCAAATCCTAGCTCTACAGTGGACATCATAGTGCGCTGCACTATCATAGAGATTGTGTACATTTTGGCAAGTTTAAGAAGGAAATTTGTGCAAGACCGGATACTTTTTTTGTGTGTGTGTCCAGCATTTTCTCGCTATCGCTCTCCCTCCCTCCCCCCCCCCACCCCCTTCTCTCTCTCTCTCTCTCTCTCTGAACAACAAAGTTTAGAAATTGAAATCTTAGATGATCACAATCTCAAATCATGTCCATATCAATTCTTTTATAAAGGCTAGAAACCACACAATGCGAAAAACAGTTTAGCAAATCAGCAAGCAACTAGTTTCAGTCTCTCGGCCAGTCGGCATGAGACGTAAAGGCTAGCACGTGGCAGCCGAAAACTACTCCTGTCATGCGGGGGGGGCGGGGGGACTGAAAGCATTGCTCAGTCGAGGGTTACGCATCCCTGATAGGGCAAGAGCTCTGCGAGCGGAAAACGGATAGCACAAAAGGCCAGAGTGCGAATGCTACCTCAAAATGTAAAAGTCTAACAGTCAAACTAAATGCCATGGTCGCACCTCCCGATATGGCACCGCCCTATGGGGCATGCCGAAAGGGACCGCAACCGAAACCAACCAACCATGAGACGTAAATCGCTGGGCTAGAGCTGAGAAATCGGGCTTTGAATGTGATGGTGGTTGGTCAGATATCGATTTTTTTTTTTTTTTGAAAGTGCATTCATTTCTGAACAAGACAGTGTCGGCCTTATCTTCCATTTATAAAAATTTCTTCATTAAAATCGAGTTTTTGTGAGGTAAGTATGTAGATTTATGCGTTCGGCCGTTCATTTAAAATCGATTTTCTCGGAATCTCGGAACACTCCAGCGTCGTCGCAAGACTTCGGCAAAACAAGGAAGTAGCAGTTACCGGTTAAAAGCTTATTCCTTTCGTGTCAAATACGGAGGTCCTCCAGCTCGCCGGCATCCCTAGCCTGTTTGCACTCCTCAGCCAGAAACGCCTCAAGTGGCTAGGCCACGTACGCCGCATGGACGACGGGCACATCTCAAAGGACATGCTGTATGGGGAGCTGCGCGAGGGCTCCCGCCCCACAGGAAGACCGCAGCTCTGGTTCAAGGACATCTGCAAGCGGGACATGAAGACGGCCAACATTGACCCCAACACCTGGGAATGCTCTACCGACAACCACCAGTTCCGAAGAGCCACTGTCAGTGAGGGAGAGAAGGGGGCAGAAACCAAGTAAAACAACCAGTTCGCAGACAAGAGGGCACGGAGAAAGGCAAGAGCAGCCTCTGTCAACCCCCTTTAGTTGCAACAACTGTACGCGAGTTTGCCACTCTAGGGTGGAGCTCCTCTGCCACTCTAGACGATGCCATCCCCAAACTTAGCGCTACATCATCGTCTCTCGAGACGTACGGATGCCGAAGATATCTTTGTATTAGTAAAAATGTCAACGTTGTTTAAGTCAACAATTTTTTTCT
Source organism: Peronia verruculata (assembly GCA_038406235.1). NCBI lineage: Eukaryota > Metazoa > Mollusca > Gastropoda > Systellommatophora > Onchidiidae > Peronia > Peronia verruculata. The sequence continues at coordinate 2,669 of JBCAUA010641629.1, forward strand.
TTGGTGCCAAAGCCTTGTCTTTAACCAGATTCAACTGCACTGGACTAGATGTTCGCCCTAGACCTGATTGTACATGTATGCCTTACATCTCAGTCTAATTATTATTATAATATATCTGTTGCTAATTTATTGTTTTATGAATTTCTTTGAAAAATGAGTATTTCTGTGTTGTTCATTTTTGGAGACTTAATTTCCGATCCAACTGAGATTCTTGCCTACAGAGTCAAACCATTGACTTTATTTTGGAAAATGGTTTTCTCACTTTGCTCTCTCTCTCTCTGTCCCCCTGTTATGACCTATGCATATTAGCCCATGTGCCTCCGACTATACCCCCCCCCCCCCAAACCCTTTCCCTGATTTCTGCTCTGGCTTGCCCATAACATCCAAATGGAAGAGTGAATGAAGACAACACTTACATAGACATTGAAATTTTGTAGCATGGGATTACAGAAGCTGCAGAACTACAGTCTACCTGTACTTTTACACACAAACTGCTCAAAACTAAGTCACCCACTAAATTCACACAAATGTAGCACATGTAGCATCTTGCAACAAATTTTGCATAAGAGTTTAACTTTGGATGAAAGTATGTGGTTAGGATGTATAACAATGTTCTTAGTTTACTCAATCATAGTAAAACTACTCAGTCAGTCAGCAAACCGCAGAATTCCTCTGCATACACCCATGAGAATAAAACGAATCATTCATTCATCATGATCAAAATTAATTGTGGACATAGGGTGATAAAAATATTACAACAATTCAGAAGCTTATTGCATGCAAAAATAGTGAGACTTATTTCTTTGGCACGTATTATAACTGCCATATTCAATTTCCTGCATTTGAGAAATATTTAAAAACAATAAATTTTAAAACACAATGTCATTTCAACCATCCTTAAAAGTGAAATCAAACAGCTGAAAGGATAAAAAAAATTAAAAACTGGCAGATTACTTACACTTGATGCTAAACTTTAACTTGTTGGATAATGATATACATCAAAATCCAACGTCTGAAACTATTTTCAGGACAGCTTAAAAAAAAAAACAAAAAAACAGCAGTCTGGCCTGCAATGAGGCCTACACCGTCTCTTTTCCTTGGGATGTATGGCAAAGATTCTTTGTCACATCCAGTGATATCCATTTTGTTAAACCCCCACAAATGGATTTTTAAAAAGTTATTTGTGTAGTTGTAGAACCTTCACAATAAGGACAACTTGGAATGTGAGTCAAAATCACTATATGGCACTGACATTTGCTTTGGTGTCATGGTCTGAGGTAAGCAACTACCGGTACCCAAATGTTTAGGATAATTTATCCCCTTTCTGTCTACACAACTGTTTTTATGTGTGACAGTTATGGTCATTGCCATACAAGGAACTGAACTGGCCTTGGTATCGTCACAGGTGGCACCCATGTTACAATTTGGCAATCTGACTTTTACTACAAAGAGTATTTTCGTTTCTGCCAATGGTGGAAACAGCCTCTGTTCTGTATTTGTGCTGCAGTGGAAAGTACTGTTCCTTCTACTCTTAGAGTGTCTTTAGTGACTAAAGCTATCAATGTAGCCAATCTTGAGACCACTTACAGATGCAACCAAACAGGGATCGCTACCTGTGATCAGCCTCATAACTTCAATGTGACACCTAATAGCCTAAGCACGTTGACCATGTCAGTTTGTCACTTCCAACAAATAAATTCTTGGAAACCATCCCACATTTGGCAAAACTGTGAAACAGAAATTTCTGTTAAAGCTATGAATATACATGGTAGTCTATTGTTGAAAAAATAAAAGAGGCACAGAAGCTCACATATTAATGATTACATATGTTTTGTCATATTCAGTAACCAAAACTACAACTATGAGTGAGCAAGCCAAGCCCATTTCATCAAGTCTGGCTATGGCTATGCTTGAGAAAGTGATTCCAACACTTAGTCACAGATAGCAAGTTTGCAATATGCACATGTTTGTCTAAAATTTTGTATACATCTTGGTTACATATGTGTAACCCTGTGACTAGATTAATACTGATCCTATTGTGCCACTCAATGACAGTTTCTGGTCATTCAAACTGAAGATTTTGTTTAGTCCATTTCCAACTGCTGGCCTCACTGCTAATATGAATTCTTCAAACTGAAGCTAAAGTTAGTAAAAGCCTGAAATTTCTGACGGAATAACAGTTCTGTCACATATTTTTACACTGCGCAGCAGCAAAAGCAAAAAAACCTACTTTGTGGAGTACGAGTTAATTATAATCATTTTTTCTTTAAAAAATTTAGTGTTGCAAATGTTTGAATGGCCTGAGCTGATTTGGAATTTAACAGCACATCTGTGTGATCAGAACTACATTGGGGATATGTTTAAATGGAATAGAATGACATGAGTTTTGCTGTTGATCAATAAAGAAACCTACATGAACATTAAAACTTCTGTTCACAGACATTGGTTTTGTTTTCAGAGTCCAAAACCAAGTCAGGAACTGACAGCAGAACAAAAAAACAAAACAAAACAAAAAAAATGTCATTTTGTCTTCTATACTTACAGAGTTGCCTTGATCTACAAGTTGTTTATTATATTGTAAATAAATGTTTGCTAAATTACAAAAATATCCAAAATGAACCCTAAATAAATTAAATGGAGAGTCTGCTTTATATATATATAATTATAAATTATTTATCCACATGTCATTTATAGTGACAATTTACATATATTATATATATATGAAATGTCGAGTAATTATATGTAGACAGGACAGGATGGGGCCATGTTCCTTTGAGATTAAAAAAATTTGTGTGTGAGGATTTCTTTTTTTTGAATGAGAGCACTAAAACATCATTTCAAAACAAAGATACTGCCTTTTTCATTTTGTAAGAACACAGAGGGATTACTCTGAAAAAAACACACACCTGTGAGAGCACATTAAAAGACACTGAGTTTTCTTTTGGCCAAGCCATACAGACCTGAAGAAAATACTCACAGCACACAAACTTATTTCCTTTCTGCTGTTCATCTCAAAGTACCATGGCCAAGAAATCATCCATGTCTGTCTATCTTTTGTCTGTGATGTGGGTGTGGACTGTACGACTTAGCACACAACTTGTGAATTTGTGTTTTGACTTGAGCAAACCGAGCAACAGCAGATGCAATAAAATTTATACAACAAAAAAAAAAACATGCGTGATGCAGCAAAATGGAAAATTACACACAGTATGTAATACATGAGGCCTACAGTAGTAACTCACTGCTAACTATATGAACTCATGGAGGCGCATACATGTAATTGCTATATACCATAAATTAGTGAATTGTGAACAAAAAAACAATTAAACAATTAGCATTTTTTAATAAAAATTCAATTTGAATGTGCCTAGCTATTCCTACTTGTAATCTTTCCTTGTCAAAAGGAACCAATTCCCCCCCCCCCCCCACCCCCACAACCCCCATGTATTTTAAAAAATGATTAAAATGACTATATGAAATATTATAATGAAAACAAAGTTGTCGAATAAATATAATAATAATCAAATGACTTTCGTTCAAAAAGTGTAAAATTAAAGACTAAACTTTGGAAAGAGGATGACTTTGCACGATAAATAAAAATAACAGTAATTGTAATAATAATGTAAAAAATATTTTTTTGTTTTAAAAATGGTCATTTTCAAAAAGCTCATATAAGATTTTGGAGCGGACAATATTGGGAAAACTTATATAAAATTTATTATGGTAAAACATGGTGATCAATAATTTTCCAGAAAATGTCTAAAAGAAAATTAAACAAAAGAAAACACATGGTTAAACACAAATAAACATATGTACACACAAACAAGAAACACGGCGGTAAAGAAAAATGATGTTTCTTCTAAAATTCAGGAAGATGTGTGTTAATATGAAAGGGGAAATTAAATTATATCACTTGAAATATCCTATCCACTTTTTTTTAAACATCATGGCATTTCTGTCCAAAGCTGAGAACATGTGTACATGCTTAAGTTCAAGAAAACCAGTACCAGTATGCCTGGAATAGTACTAAAAGTAGTTTGAGACAACAACCTCCAGTGGGTTGAAACAGAATGTAAAAAACTAGAACTACCTATTAGTATTACCATTGTAATAAAGGATTGTTTGACCAGCCCCATTTTACTTCCCTTTGCCAGACACAATAAGGGCTGGTGAATAAGAGTAGTACAGAAGAGAAAAAAAACATTTTTATGCTCTATGCTTGAAAAATTTATAAAAATCAACAGGAATAAAGAAAATATGTATTTTGACCAGGGCAAATGAGTCAGATCTAATAAAGAACTAAGCGATAAAGATCTACAGCTGTGTTTGGTCATTTTTGATTACTTTCTGACTAAGAAAGATACTAAATTTTTAAACATTTTCATAAAACGACAATTTAACCTTTTTTTAACCTGAAAAAAGAAAAATTTTGGTATCCTAGTCACAAAAGACCTGTAGTAAACAATGGTAAAAAACGGGTTTAACTTGACTCACACAGCGTGACTTCCAACTTATTTACCATTGGTGCAAAATTTCTAAAAATCAACGGGGAAAAAAAAAATACTTGGTCTTGTAATAATTTTATCCATTTTTCTTTGTGATCAATCTTTCAAATGGTAAAAAATTAAGTGTTTTTTCTTTCTCCTTTACACTTGGAAGTGATTAGGTTGCTTAAGACAACCCCCCATTACCTTTTTTTAAAATTTAGAATACCTGTGATTTAACAGTGATTTTGCATTTGTCTTTTTATATTTGTCTATCATTTCACAATAGTAATCTGTAAACTCAAATTATGCAAAATGTAGCGGGATAAGTCTTCTTTCAAAAATCTGCCATAAACAGATGCAGTGAGAAAGACTGGAAATCTGTTTTGCAAAAGGCAGAGTCTATTTACACTACTAATCTCAGTACGTTACCCACGATAACGGAAAAATCTCGAGGGCTGTCCCACGTAGCAGCAAACAAAGAAAATTCTCTCCCCTACATGTCAGTTCTTTTTTCCTAATGATCAAACTGAACTAGACCGACCCTGCTGGCTTAACCTGTTGGGACCCTTGACCAGTGTAAGTCCACCCTAACGCTAACATGTAGGTCTGATGAACAGGTGACGAGTGTTCAAGATAGACCCAGTCGTGTAAACAGACACTTCCTTTGCAAAATACAAGACATGCTACAGTTAATGAACAGTATTCTGTATCACATGTATGTTGTGCATTATGTATAGCTCAAAATAATGCCATGTCTGTAAAGTCTGTGCAATTTGTGATTTAATGGCTCTCCCCACAAACAATAAAACTTGAAACATGCCAGATTTTCAGTGCCTATAAAATTTGAAATCTGAACACATATAACATGTACATCTTTTTTGGACTTCACTCTATGAACTGAGGAATGGAACAATATTTTAATTTTATTATTTTAATGACATTACAGTTCCACAGATGCCCTGCAAAGACATTGACAATTAAAATTTACCTATCTGTTTCACTTTAACTTGATCCAATAAATACATGTATAAATATATGTATATATCACTGACCTTTTTTAAATTTATATTTAAGACACACAAGCACAAAAACATAAAAATGCAATGAAGACACTATTCTTTACTTGTGCTTACATTATATTACATCTCCAGTCTTTTTTTCAATATATTTATCACTATTATGAATGTATCTCCATGACCCATGTGACACAGTCTCATAACTAAAACATACTGTGATAAGCTTGAACTGCTAGGTGACAGCAAATATACACCTATTTTATCTATATATACACATTTCTGTTATCGCTGGCAGAGTCGAGTCATGTGGATGTCAGTTGTTTGGAGGTAGTGTATGTCTACAGGGAGCACCTATGGCATAAATAACTTGACAGATTCACAACCTTATTTCTCCAACATTACAGCTGAAACGTTTCTGAAAAATTTAGATTACAATTACAAAGCAAAATCAATAAAATAACCATCGACATTTTATGATGACGTAAATAAGGTCAAGATTTCACATTCTAGGAAAAAAAAGAAAAAAAAAGAAATTTAGCCTAACCCATTACTTATGAATGAGCATCAATTGTTGGCATCATATATGATAAGTGATCATGTATAACTTCACTTTACATGCATTCATTGCAAGTAAAAGAATTAACTCTCAGCATACCATTCTACATATGCGGTCTGAAAAAAAAAAAAATGGAAAGCCAAATTTTTAAAGAGACACAAAAGATGCAAACATTGCTTGAAATATACGATTAGCAGTTGTGCGAATGGAATTTTTGCAAGTAAATGTATTTATTATCTCTTAAGGATCGGATTTATTTCCTAAACTGATAGATTCCTTCACTAAACTCAACAACTCGTTTGGGATACATCACCTGCTAGAAGTGATTATTTGCTAAAGAAATATATATTTATTCTATTTCACTCAAAATATAGTAATAATAACCGAGGCATACAGTTAATGAGATTCAACTGTTTATTGTCTATTCTCCTTTTGATAAAACCGCACAGACATGGCTTCATAGCTAAACTGTTGTGCAGAAAAAAACAAAACAACTGACATTTAACCAGAGCATCAATGGTTTATCTTATTAAAATACTTCAGACCCTATCAAAAACTGGATACATGTAGTAAACTTGTGATAATCTACTTAATAACATCCACTGGTATGAACAAGGGAAAGATTTTGTTTTTTTCTCAGTGTTCCATGTACATACAAATTTCAGAATGCGGTCACATCATGGATGAAATTCGGCTGTCTTAGATGAGCTCACTCTTACTTTAATTGTACAAATCACAGAAAAATCAGCCATTCTGCATTCGAATCTATGCTCTGTATCTATGTTCTATGGATGCTCACTAGTGAGATATGAAGTATAATATCTTTCTTATCAGCAAAGCATCATCATAAATAATAATAATAATAATAGCAATAATAATAATAATAATTGATCATGAATAATATTCTTAAAATTCAAACCCTGTAGATTTTCTGTGAGCATTGGGAATGTGACATGTATGTATCTCCAATATTTACAATCTTAATATGTCATATACTCGTCATGTCATTTACATCTTGCAGAGAAGTGTGAACTTTTTTTTTTTTTTTTCAGTGAAATATTTGACATCATTAATAATGATTGCATGTACTTGATATTGCTAACACTGATGTCATGTGGACTGACACTGGTGACATTGATATCATGTACTTGTCTTTGCTAATATTGATTTCATACACTGGACATCCTCAAGGGTGATGTCATGTACTGGACATAACTGATACTGAAAACCAATGTTCTTGTTATCACTGACAATGATATCATGTACTTGACATCACTGACATGGATGTCATGCTGGCACTGACATCATGTAAAACACATTATAAAACTTGTTACAGTGGCATATGAAATTGCTCAATCATTTTCAAACATCTGTCAGCCTTACTATCACTCTCAAATTTCATGAGAAGCACTGGGCTCAGTACGTCAGCTTGTGTGACTGACTTCAACTGAAGCTACTAATGGCTGAAGTAAAACAACAATATCGCGAGTCGAATATCTGAATTTATGAAGTTTTTCAAAAATTTTCATATTTCAAATTTAGCCATTTATATTTACATTTGGGAAAAACAGATCTAAAATCTGTCTCTAATATATGATTTTACAGATCACTGTCGAGCTAACTGAAAAATGAACATTGCCATGTGCAGCTGCATCATCTTTTAAGTATCTGAATCTCTGACTTGAATGTAACAATGCAAATATTTGACTACTGAAAGCTGATAATTCGGCTACCATGACCGACATAGAACAGATTACAAAATGTCATACACAGATAACATTGTCTGTTAAAGAAGTCATCTTCTTCCTTTGACATGATCCCATCAAATCTATCTCACAGATAAAGAAAATTCTAGAAATAGCCTGTGTAGTTGTACTGATATTTATTGCACATTAATACACTAACACAAGAGCTGTTAACATTCTCTACTCTCAGGTGGAATTATTAAAAATATATCAGTCTCTTTCATAAATATATTGTTTTGTGCAAGTTTCTACAATTATGATGAACTGATATTATGTTCAGTCTTTGAAAAAAATCATAACATGGAAGCATCAATACAAGCCAACAAAAACTGAAATCAAAGTGGTGCACATGATGATAACAAAAAATACAGTCATACAACAGGTTCAAAAAACAATTTACTGTGGGTGACAAATCATGTTGTCAGCCTTTTAAAATCCTATCTCAAGGTACTGAGGTTTGTAAGAATTATATCCATCTCAATTCCAGGTCTGGTGCTCAGATTTTTTTGTTTTTAAGCAGCATAAAAAACCTCCAAAACTAATAAAATGACAGCGTTTTGGTTCATGCCATGCTATAAATCATCAAAGCTGCAAATAAAAAATGACCATTAATCACCCTCGAATCGCCCCTTCTAGTTCTAGTATTGACATAGTTAATAACATTCCATACAAAAGAAAATACAAATACAAACAAAAAAAGACAGTAATGGGAAGGGAAAGCAAAAATATCCGTGATGACAATGGCAAACATGTAACAAAACATCTGTTTTAATCAATTTAACCACGAGACCGCAGTAATGACAGCCACATGGACTTTCCCAAATGATCAAAGCATAATAATAGTAATGTGCTTTGTGTACTTTAAATTGTTCACGTGGTCAAAAGAAAAAACTCAGCACTTGTAACACTGAAAGTGCAAACATTTAAACAAATATGATCTTTTACTCAATTTAAATCTGGCATACTGACTCAAGCAGAAGTAATTGTGAGAATCAAGAAGTATTTGTTCACAGAAAAAAAAGAAAAGAATCTGGTTTCCTTGCTGCACTAGGCAAGTGCAAATATTCAATTTCACCAGAAAATATGTTAATTTGATTGATACCTGATTGATATTCATTTATTGCAAAAAGTGTAAAGGCCAAGTGGATGACTGAATACAGACCAACCTGCTACAAATATGAAACACGTTAAAGGTTGGAGCTAACTTAATTAAACACAACAAGGCTGTAAATGAGAGTCCATAATGAGACATATGTGTGTTTAATACAAGCATTCTTAAAAAGATCTATACATAGTCATTATTCTGGCTGAGATTTCGTGTCTGTTTCAATATTATTCTATCCACGAAACTGTCTTATACTGAATTAAAAAAATGTATTCCTTTGCATACAAAGTGTCAAGATCTTTCAAACTCAGTATCAATCACATGAAATCTGTAGATAATAAAGCAAATGATGTACAGCTGGTTCAACATCCCTGACAAAAACTTGGAAAACAAAACTTGACAAACTGATGAAGAATTTGAAATTGGAACTCCAAGGGCTGATGATAGTCTTGGAAACGGAACAGATCATGTATCCTGTGGCACATGCAATCAATCAATGGAGACATCAGGCTGTGGTACTGGCTGGAGGGGGGTAGGGGCAGAGCACTCAGACTGGAACACTGCACATCAGAGTTGTCTAGTACCTGTTAACGGAAAAGAAACAGACACATTCTTATTATTTTTGATGTTCTGCTATGTATAAAAAACCCCCATTAATTTCACCGTAAAATAAAGGAGCAGTTTTAAGGCAAATCTTCATAAATGAATGAACAAAAAGTTCATTTCTAGTAACAGTTCTAGAGTAAATAATGAGAGAAGTTTTATTTTTAAAAAAAAAAAAAGAAAGAAAAAAGAGAAAGAAAAGACAAAACAAACACAGCCATACAGAATAAAGAAAAAAAAAAATTAAAAATATAAGGAGTGGAAGTGATGCATACTGGATTCAGACTTGAGCTGTTCTACTCTATAAGTGCTTTTACAAACCACTTAAGCTATATCAAAGTAAACCCCACTGATTCACTGGGCATGATTGACATCTCCTGGGTACGTAGGCTGAGTCATGATAAGAATAGATTTACGAACCATATATGATATATGACAATGAAATCTGTTCTCATTAGTCTATGTGCTTTCTCTCAGTTAAAATTTTTAGTCAAAATGAGTAAAAGCTCTAAGTATCACAGGTTATAGGATCATACCTGCCAAAGAAGCATCACTTACCTTAAGTCTCTACAAATTATTGTTCATCCCATGTCATTATGCTTTTTAAGATCTTACAAGGATCCAGAATGATATTTGGATCAATAAAAAAACTCATCAACTTTTGAAGTTTCAGAGGGCCAATACCATCAAAACCTTGCTTGTTACACCTTTCAAATGGATCACATTTCAAATAATGCATAATTCTATAAGAAAAGTCCTCATCTTTGCCCCTACTACTTATGTTCTTTCTTGAACATGAATAAAGCTCATTGCGGAAATCCTGCAATACCAGATATTTCTACTGACACAATAAAAGCTCAATCAACATAAGTTTCTGTTAATCATAAGCCATCCTAAATCTGTAACAGTAAAGTCATCATTTACGCTTATTTCTTGTGTATGAATGGTTTTTCCTAGACTAGAAGTAAAACAGTATTGCTTCTGATCAATACATATATGAGGTACAAATCTTTTGTATCCTTACAAGTCAAAGTTGCATTATATATTTCTGTCAGTGATATTTAATTCTGGTTCATTATGTGCATTGTATTTGGCTCTTGACTACAAAAGATCATGACTCAACAAGGAGCTTCTGATTTCGTGCAAGTATTTATAGGGTAAAAAAAAAATAAAAAATGAAAAACAAATACATATATAGTTATATATATAGTAGGGCTTATATGCAAATACCATGACTATTTCCTGCTTGTGAATGTCACATCTTATGTTTGGTCAGCAGCAGGATTAACTCAAACTTCTGAATACTACAACTAGACTAGCTCATGGTGCGGTAGTCACATAAATGTGTTGCAAAGTTAAAATGACTCATAACAAACCGAAAGTGATTCCTATGATGTGGTACACCATAACAAACCACAGCAAATAAAGTTAAAGTGAAGAATATTTCACTTTATTGAGGTATTTTACTGACAGCTAAGGGTCAAACAAATCTGATTCTCACTCTGTGATCAGGTGCATCCATTTTTTATGTATTAGCAGTCTTGAAACTGTTTCATTTCCTTTGGCATCAGATTGAATTGTTTTCATGGAGTTTTCACTACAAGTAATGTCACACATTATGGAAGAGATGATAACTGCCTCTTGCAGGCTGGCAATTATGATTATGGCAGTTACAAGGACAAATGAAGAGTGTATGTGATTTTGTGATATTGTGATATGATGTATCCAGACTTAGCAGATTCTTCAATGAAGTGTAAGAGTGCTGCTGTTAGAAATTGATGTAAGAAAGTAGGCTCTGCTATCTCATTAAGAGTGATGGAAGGATACACTTGGAGAAGAATATCTTAGAGCAGAGAGAATGATTATATTATTGTGGTAAAAAGAAACGTTTATCATGACCTCTCTATAAAGTAGTTATAATACTGCTCATAATTACATGTCATTTCATACTCCCTTGGGATCATGTCTATAACTAACATGGCCTCAGACAGATAATCCTACATGCTATAGAAATAACTTTTTATGGTATCTTGTGTTTTACTCCATGCAAAACATGAACAAGCACAACAACAAATAACAATGAATAATAATGAGTATGGATATGAGAATGAGCAAATGGTTTGTTTAATATGTGTGGGAAATAATTTACATCACATAAATCATCAGCTAGCAAATTAAGAGGTAATCAGTGTGGTAGATAAAAAAACATATAAAATCTTATGGCAAATAGTTGCATTATTGGGCAAATGAAAGTGTGTTTTTTAAATAATCATGATAAAAGTGTAACACCATATAAAAAACACCAACACAAAGCCAATAATACAAATATACAAAACAAAGCTAAAGAGAGAGGAATGCTTTATACAGGTGCAGGTAAGTGAAGACAACAGGATAAAACAATATGGCAACAATTAAAACATTCCACAAGTTAATAAATTTAATACTACTGGGGAAGAGGGGGGGGGGGGGGTAATTTTGCTCCTCACAGGCCAATGTATATGATGATGCTAAGTGCTACTAGCAGATAAAACTGAACTGTAAAGCTTGCTATGATAAAAACTTTGATGCTCCAAATCTCCATGTCCAGTTACAGTACATGTCTGGTGACAAGTTTCAATTCTGAAAGTTTACGACTCCATCACTTTCTACTTAGATATTTTGCTGTTCCACCCATATGGACGTGTTACATGAGACATAAGTCATAACTGAAATCATCAAAGACTATGAAACTTTGCATGGCACTAATTATGCACTGAAGAGATAAAACAACGGGTTGATCTTATAGCTTATTATGGACATGTGGGCCTGACAGTTCAGGTGATGCCTTGATAGGCTCTGCAGGTCAGAGGTCAAGCACCATAAGCTCTTAACACCCATCATCAAATAGCATATTTGCAGCAGTTAGTGATGATTTATAGAAAACATGATACAGTGGTCTCCGCCTAAGAACCCCGTCGTCAGGAGACAAAAAAAGCGGGCTCTTAGGCAGACGGGTTCTTAGGCGAATTGAAAAGTTACGCAACCTGTCAGACCACAGATTGTCTTTACTGCAATGATATGTTGATCCTTACCATTATTTAAACATTTATCTATGCAAATAAGTACAGCCTGCTTCCCTGTGTGTGTTATAATTAGATCTAGCAATTCCTGAACTTTTTAGCCTATAGTTACATCAATACTGTCCAGCGCTTAAATGCCTTGTGAGTTTTCACATAACGGTATCCATGTTGAAAACATGTTATTGCTATGCTATCCCGCAGATTATCACTCGAGTAACTCAAGTGTTTACAGAGCGATCAAAGTAGCAAAACAACTGACCAGTCAGGTGGCTAAACTTACACTTCCATATTCACAGAGCCAATCACAAGCACTGTCCCACATGTTGTCAGACAAAGAAATGGTTACAGGTTAGTCGACAACGTGGCCTGATTATGCAGCCATACATCAACCATCACTTCCACTCCTTTGTCTACCTGTTCCCTCCACCCTGCTCCCATGTTACTGCACATCTAGCACTGTGCATTTCTCTCAAGTGGACAGTACGATGTGGAATTACTCCATATGTACGCGGGTATCTTGGCCCGACACCGGGCTCTTAGACGGATTTTTTAAATTGGGAGCACCCAGAGCGGGTTCTTAGAGGAGTAAATTATAGAGGAAAAATTCCGTTTCGCAGCAGAGGCGGGTTCTTAGCCGGACCGGGCTCTTAGGCGGAGACCACTGTATTATTGTTCATCAGATGTATGTGATTATGTGGATATTGTTGTGCATCCAACAACAGCATCATATGGTAATCCACTCACATAGCCACACTATTAATTTTTTCAAAGATAAAGTTTCATTATATATTACCATCTCATATCTTCAAGCAAAGAGCATGTTTCACAGCCAGTCAAAGTGAGTCATAAATCAACTTTTCACCAAAGTGAGATATTATTATCACATAAAAGCTTAATTCATGTACTTCCATTGGAGAAAAAATGTGTTGAGTTATCTTGACTGTAGCCTGGGACAATGCAAATTGGAAAGAGACGTGACACCCTACCATTTTCTAAAAATAATACAAAAATTGGCACATATGAATAGTTTACAGAAAAACCAATGTATCGCCTTACATCATCTTGATATAATCTGCCCATAAAAGCAATATTTTCTGATTTAGAAATGTATTTTTTTTAAAGAAGATTTCTGCAAATATAACAACATTAATATCAAATCACTTTCATCATATTCCAACTTCTGATTTCTCTGTTGAATCCAGGAAACATATGACTCATTCTGACTGGCCTTGAGACACATGACATGCAGAGCTACAAGGACAAAGTGAGTCACACATTCAGGCGTACAATACAACCCTTGCAGCTAAAGTATCAGGTTACAAAAGGTGCTCTTATAACACTGGTGACGTTAAGTGTTGAAATCCAATGAAACTAACATGCAATGAACTACCAGAAAACAATCTGCATTATTTTGTTGATTTGTGCAAAGATGTGTCTTTACAACTTAAAAACAAAAACGAAAAAAAAAAAAAAAATGAACACAACACAAAGATAATCTACTTCCAACAACATTGATGTAATTTGGTTTTGTGCCATATATCAAATAATATATAATATTATACTAATACTTATGCACTATTTGTCACCCTGACAGTTTATATTTACAATCAAAACAGTATTGTGTGCAACAGATTATTAAGTTTTGTGGGTACACAAATCACCAGGCTGCTTTTATGTTATATTTTGTCATGTATAGAAAAACAAATAATAATAATAATAAAAAAAAAATCAAATTTAAAAAATACACAAGTAAGAATAATTCATTATAAAAATCAAGTTACAAACAAAAGTTTGTAGAATATGTGCAAATGTCTGGCATTCTGGAGGAACCTTCAGATGGTGAACAGCTGTCAGACTGAAAACAAACGAGTTCAACATCTTTATCTTGAAGGTAGTTTTGAGTATTTCTCAGCGCTTCACAAAAAATTCATAATGCAATGATAGCAATAACAGATGGCACCAGATACAGAAGGCACCAACCTGCAATAAACTAAGTGAAACTTCACCATCCAATGGGTTTCTCCAGACTGCCAGACATAATGTGTATATTTCTCAGAGCACAAAGCTAACTGAAGATGCTGCCTGTAGATATCACTTGACACATTTTGTGCAGGGTAACAAAGCCATGCATAACTTGACTGACCCCTGCTTCTGCCCCTCTTTTTTTTGTTGTTTTTTTGCTTTGTACTACAGTATGCCAACTGTGTAGATTAACAGCACTGTCTGCATTGTTTGAACGAGTGCAATGGAACATATTGAAGCATAGCTTGATAAGCACCTATGTCTTTCTCCTCTTTTTTGTCCTGTGTAAGTATTATATTGATCCTTTCCACGTTCGTGTTTACTTCCGTGTTTGGATGCGAAGTTTTGGTAGGCGGACGCGGAAGCGAAACGTCATAAGTGATTTACTTCCGATTCCGTGTTTGAAATGTAAACAATGGAATGTGGGGCGGACGCTGAAGCAACACGTCATAAGTGATTTACTTCCGTGTTTAAAATGTAAACAATAGAATGGTGGGCGGACGCGGAAGCAAAACGTCATAAGTCAACGATCAATAGGTATGTGTCAACTCAGTAATTAAAAGACTTTTTGGATTATCTGAATCTTTACATTGCAAACATACTGGTAAATAATTAGACTGACACCCCAGTGTCTTGTTCTCCTCTCCTTCATTTTGTACAGTTACAATAAGTCAGTTGCTTATGCTAAAGGCAACTCTCGATTTCTTAAATTAGCACAGTAAAGTCTGCTCAAACACAAACTGACTGACTCCCCTGTCTTTCTCTCCACCAATGCAACGCTACAGTATATCATCTGTGCAGATCAATGGTACTGATCCTTCTTGCCCAAGAGATGCTGTTCAAGCACAGATAAATTAACAGCTCTCTCTCTCTCCTTTTCTTAATTTTGCACTGCTAGAATACACCAATAATATGGGCAGTTCTATAAGATATCTCTTATTTAGATTGACAGCTTTGTTTCTGCTTGCTCAAGGGATAGTGCTGCTTGAATGAAGTAACTTTTTTTTTTTTTTAAGCTAGGATAGTTACTTTCCTTTGTCAAGTACAAGAGGTATTACGCAAGCACAGAAAACACACTTTTGCTCCTGTTTTGAAATATGTGAAGCAAATAATTATGATAAATTTACAATGAAGAGAAATAAACATGTTCATTTCCAAAATATTCTAGTAATCAATTTAAATTCTGTCTTAACCATCTTGTATTTGGCAATGGGAGGTACTTTTAGCAGTGCTAAAATATACCAATTATGCAGACTGACAGCTTTAGATTATTGATGCTGAGATGCACTAGCGAACTGACAGCTTTATATCTGTTTGCTTGGGAGATTGCTAACTAAAGTGGTGGACCTGCTCAAGCAAAACTTGATCGACATTTCTGCCTGCTGCTTCTGTTGCACTTAATAATGCATCATGCCAAGTATTGTATCATGCAATCTGCTAAGATTCTGTTACGATTTTATGCACATGTTATTATTAGGGCAATAATGTTATTGCTAATTTTAGTATCACTTTGGGATATTATATTTAATTATTATATTATTGGAAACAAAATGCATATTATGAGGTAGAGTGTCTTGGTATAACTTTGACATGTTTGATTATTAAAACTAACATGTAACCATGAACTTCAAATGAGTAGATGCTGCCCAAATTAATTATAATCCTGATCATTTCCCAACAGAATTGACCAATATCCTGTAAAATTCCATCATTCCATGGCCTTGCCTCAGCCGTAAGTTTATCTAAGTTCTTGATTTGACCCTGTTACAATGGGTAGGACATTAATGACTATAACTCTTCGCTGTGAGCCTATTGAACCTAGATGCCCTCCAAACAGATAGTGTAGTGAGTACTGTTAATGATTTAATGACATAGGAAAAAGACCTGATGTACTTCCACCTTGATTTTTTTTTCCAAAATCCTGTGTTCCACAAGTCTGTCTCAAAAACAACTTTCCCTACCAGACATTTCAAAAACCATCAATGATAATGTCACCAAATTTGGAGCAATGTACCTTTATTATATTAGCCTTTCAAACATGGTCACCTCCATTTGGCCAGGCACTACTACCACTGACGCAACCAGCTTTCAAAGGCTGCCACACATGTCTCTTTGTCCAGCATTCTAAGAGCAGCTTTTGTGGCCAAAATGTTTCCCCCTGTCTCAATTTGATATCCCCGAAGATGTTCTTTCATTTTAGAGGAAAGGTGAAATCCACAGGGGCCAAATCAGGAGAATATCCTAAGTGATTGAATATTTCCCTCTTACATGAAGAAAACTTCAGGCTCACATCACCCAATGTTCCTTTTCATCTTGATTCAACAAATGGGGCACCCATTGAGTGAACATCTTCCTTTTGTTAAGTTTATCACTCAAATTGTTATGAACTGAAACAGAAGAATTAGGTACTTCTGATATCTCCTATTTTCTTCATCAATGGCTGTCTTTACAATATCCATATTTGCTTCTACACATGCAAGGCCTTCCAGGTTGTGATCCTTCTTCCTCAACACTGATTCACCCCTGATAAATCTTTCCTACCCATGATCTTACCATCTGAATTGCTGAAGAGTGATCTCTTAAAGCAGTAAGCAGATCCTGAAGAATTATTGGTGGCTTTTTTTCCCCCAAAAGAATAGAAAATTTTATTTAGTTCTGATTTCATAACCACTGAACAATTTTCTCAAAATGTTGGCATTCAATTCGCTGGTTAAACTAAACTCATGTGAGATGGTGCAAACAAACCTCTATAACTCTGATTCCGTTAAAGGTAGTGCTACAAGGTTCTGACAGCAATTTTTGTCTATGTTGCATGGCGAACGATATGTTGGTGTTCATTTGTGTGAAGTTTCAGATATTTAGTTTATCATTTGAAGATTTTACAAGGCAGGGAAGGTTAGTTTTGAGACAGATCTTCTACCATCATTAGCCTGTGGCGTGCATGAGAGCAACCACACTAATGTGCAATATCTAATATCTGAATTCATCAGAATTTATGACATGGAATTCAGTAATGAAATCAGCCATTTTTTCATCCAGCTGGGTTACTTCCCTTCGCCAAGTACAAGAGGTATAGGACAAGCATTGCAAAGAAGGAAAAAATCACCTTCTCTGTTGTTTTTGCAACACATGGTGCAGAAAATTATGAAAAAATTATCATAAAAAGAAAAAAAACTTTTTCATGATATGGTGAATTGTTCAGAATATTTTGTGACTTGTGTGTCGCATAACCAGCAGAAAAAGGATATTTTCCTTCTTTACAATGCTTGTGTTATACCTCTTGTACTGGGCAAAGGGAAGTAATTTGGCTGATGGTCACAATGGCTCATTAGTATATGGCAATAAGAGATCATGTTTTCCATGTTAAGATTATCCAATTAGAAACAATTAAAGTCGCAACAGCTTAAAATATCAATACGTTTAAAACAACATGAACAACAACAATAACAAAATAAAAGAGATTAAAATTATGGCATCTTTTGTGCAATAATGAGAACTGAGATAAAATCATAACCAACATGCTAAATGCCTAAGAAATTTCAATTTAAACAAAGTAAAATAGCAACCAATCTGGCCCCTATTCAACTAACTATAAGTATATTATTCATTGTAATTAAATCATAAATGCTCAATGATAACATTCAAGCTGCAGTGCTTACATAGCTACAGATTTCCAATAATTCCCAAGAAACAAAGCTAAAACAGTTTTCAGTTGGAAAGAATGCATATCAGAATATCTGTAGGAAGAAACGGAAAGTAAGCACACAATGACACTTCATTTTCAAAACGTGTACAAAAGTGTATAGATACAAATTTACAAGCAACTGAAGTAATGGTTTACTATGGGGTAGCCGATATATTAACAACAACAAATGAAACAAAACAAAACCAAACCAAAACAAAAAAAAAAAGGTAAAAATTACAATCCCCTGAACCCTGTCCACTGGTACACGGGTGATAAATCAAATGCATATAGCAGCATTGTATATGATATATTTAAGCCCAGAATTTATAGACCAGTCACAACCATCAATTACATTTATAATTATTTCATAACTTATAAATTACCCAGGAGTCCAGGTTTCAAAGGTCTGAGACTATCTGAATACCTTGATATGTCTTTATATCCTTATGAAAGGAATATTGTGTCAATTCATGTTTTGAAATCAGAAGTTTCTATAGCTGATTGCCAATGTTGTCTGCCTACTGAAATGCTGCCACTATTTATCAACAAAATTCTAGCTTGTCCACTGTTGTTAAAATCCTTCTGCCCAAAATTAAAAGACTGATTACAATCACAGTCTTTTTCTCGATCAATTCTGTTCCAATACTGATCGTTTCTCCCAGGGATACTTTGTTCTTAGTTGTAGTATAACAAATTATTCCACCACAGATTATTATTATGACTGATTATCATGATGTCTTCATGCCCTCTTCCCATTCAAGACTGATTGATACAGTATATAAAGCAGCAACTGAGAATACTGTTGAGAGTAACAGAATCACTGATATGAAAACTGCACTGAGGAACTTAGAACAATGTTTCAAGCTTTTCTTTTTTTCTCAAGAAGTTCAACTGCAAATAAGTAAATGAATTTCACTTATGTTATCACCTCAAGTGCTTGCAATATTTGTGGGAAAATAAGAGTCTATCCAATTACAAAAAAACACAAAAATCATCACTGCAAAAAAGAACAAAGAATTGTCTATCTAACTGCAAAAAAACCCCCAAAAACCACATAAATCATCAGTGCAAAGACAAGTAACAAAAAGAAGCAAATGTGTCAGTGATAGACAAGCCTCATGCCCATACAGCATGCAAAACCAAACAGTTATGCACTAGCACAATAGCGAAGGTAAAACCCTGCCTCCAGAGCCAGGACAATTTATATCTGGATTGACTGAAAATGCAAAGTCTGTAACAAGGATTCTATTGAATAAAGAACTGCATGATTCCTAAGAACAGGTTTTGGGATCAAAACACCACAAAAATGTGATTTCTACTGATTGTTTTATTTACCAAGTTGATTACTTATGGACAAAAAGCAGTCAAAATAATGCTAATGAAGAAGATTTTATGCTTAACATACCTGCCAGAAGCAGTAATGTTGTAAAATCTGGATAGTTAGCTCCAATAATGATCTTTTTTTAACCAATATTTTTTCAAGAGGGAACTTGGTCAGCAATGAATAGTACTGTATCAAACCAGTATAAAAATGTTTGAAGAAAAGTAGAATTATGGTCTCATGTATGGGGGAACGAAGGCTCATACTTTCTCACTGAAATTTGTAATGGGCCAAATGTGGTGAAATTTTGTAATGGGAGCACCCATTTTCATGGCAAACTCACATATACTTTTACGTAAGTTTTTGATATTTCGCTATGAGTCTGATCATGCTGAATTCAACAAAAAGGTTTGAGCATGCTCAATATAATATTACGTAATACTAGAGGCAGGCTTGTTAAAGATAACAAACAAAAAGGTTGAAGTACTATGTGGCCATAGGTAGCTGAGGTGCAGTACAAAAAAAAAAAAAAAAGCACAACACCCATAACTTGATAAATCAAACACTACTTTCAAACGACAATGAGATACATGACCTTGGCCGGGGTCGATTTCGAGATGACTGAGGAAACACAGAGTTCTCAATCTCCAAAGGGGATTCTGGGATGGTCGGGGAAGTCGGGGTGATGAGATCGGCTGTCTTTGCTCGCTGACGTTTGGGAAATTTACGGGGAGAGAATTGCAAGTCCATACCTTTGCGATTCTCAGAGTTGCTTGACTTAGAATGGACCCGTGCGGGCGAGGCTGGTGTGGAATTATGGGCTGTGGGGGAGAAAGGTCGAGGGGGAACGGAGGAAGATGGGACAGGAGGAGGAGAAAAGGCCCTGAAGGGAGCATTCGGCACTGACGATGACAACTGTGGAGGATTTGGTGACGTGGGAGAGGAAGGTAAGCTCCGCAACTTGGCAAAAAACTTCCTGGCACCCGATTTCTTTGAATTATGACTGGATGGAGAAAGTGGTACAGAACCACATAAAGGAAGATTGGTAGGTGTTGGTGGGGAGTCAGGAATGTTCCTCGGAGCTGACACAGCCCGCGTGGTTTGTGGGGATGTAACAGCAACTCCATTCGATACAGGGTTAGCATTACTGTCCTCTCGTCCAGCAAATGCCCCAACCTCAATCGACACAATGGACGCATGGTCCAGTTTTCCAGGAGCTTTAGACATTTTTTCCACTATCTCTGAGTCTCGGCTCTGCCTGTCCTTTTTTGTCATTTTGCGCCTTGCATATATGGCCGGGTTCTCAATGATCTTCCTCTTCTGATCTGTCAGCTGTAGCACATGTTGCAGAATAGCACCGCAAAAAGATTGTGCTGAACAGGCTTCTTCCGTCACGAGCTCATATTCATGGACCACCCGTTCCATTTCCTTCAGGGCATACACATGTCTCTCTTTAGGGCTCAGCTCTGGTTTTATCACTAGGCTACCATTAGAATTGTACTTCTCTTTTGTGTTGAAGTTGGAGTCATTTGGCCGCATAGGCAGGGCTATTTTTGTCACAACCGGGTCAAAGTTATCAGAGATTCCATCTGTCGTCAGAAAGACAATGTCACCGTGGTAACAGAACGTTACTGAGCAGGTTAGGTTATGAAGTTCTGGGTTTGTCCCATCTACTGGGCCTATGGCTCCACCAGCATCTCGTATGTCACGTTCACTGCCAACATCGTGGGAGCCGACAGTGACTTCCCGTATGCCCTGATTGTTGGTGTAGACAAAGGCAAAGCTGTCACCAACGTTCACACAGCAGACAGCATGTTGATCTGAGTTGTCCACGGGACATACCATGCACATACAAAGTGTTGTCAGTCCCCCTTCTTTGGCCATGATGGCTCTGTGTGCTTCGTCTAAAGCTTTCCTCAATAAACGTACAACATCCTGGGAATGAAATGAATTTTTCATAATAGAGAAAATAGGCTGACAGAGGAATCACAACTTCGTTTCAAAAGGTACTAACCAAGGAAAAAAAAAAAAAAACTATTAGAAACAAGAAAACAGAACAAAAATTGTTCAAATCTGAACAACATTAATTTCCGTCAAACTCCATCTAGTAACTTTTACTGATAGCCAGACTGAATGATTTTTCTCCTATTAACATAATCTGGGAAGTTTTAACAAAAACTGAGTCTACATCCCTGAGCCTCCTATGACTGAAGGAAATGATTATTTTATGGCAAAAGTGGCTGGGTAATTACATAAGCTTCTTCTTCACAAACAAATAATTAGAATTTAATATTTAGCATTGTTCAGCTTTACTTACATATCATATTCTAGTTAATTCAGCTTCAAAGTTATAAAGATTTTGTTTTCATATTATTTTTACAATGGTCAATTTCACACAATTGAAGATTTAAACATCATGTACAATTTCATGTTTACAAATATTTAATTTATCTTTTTCTTTTGCAATATGGTCCTCTCAGCTATTTCAGAAAATGTCATTTAAAACAGTCTGTGCAAATCTCCTTGCTTTGTCTTATCCCACACTGTAAAACAATTCCTGTTGCAAGAATTATCCAAGTTATTTCCCTTTGACCTATTAACCACTGCATAACCAATTAATCAATAAAATGAACACTGCAACACGACAACTGCTTCCATGAGCAGCCTCTTCTCTTCTCTGGTATAATTAACAAATGACAATGAACATTTTTTTTTCCTCAGCTTCCCCTCTTTGTTATCATGTCCAAATGTCACTCTCCCTGCTATCTCATCTAATTGAGTGCAGCTCAAACAGATACTTCATTTCCATTTCTCCACAAATAAGAAGTTTAATGGCTGGGAAGTGTACAATTATCATCAGCTAATATAATATGATGCAAGATATAAAGTCATTACCTAATTAATATGATACATGAAACAAGCTGCATAATCAATACTTGATTATATGAACAGCTGAACACTCTTAGCATGAATATGGTGGAAACAAGAACATAAAAATAAATGATGCGTTACCTAGTCTCCCAAGCTATCAAATAACTTAACGAGATGGATTTATTTCTTTCTCACTTTTTACTGAGGATAAAAAATACAGCATGTAACTGCCTCCAAAGTCACTCCATGAAGGCTAATGGTTGTGCAACTGCTGTTTACTGTACCTATCATCGACCTCGTAAAGAAAGGTTTGGATGAAATTATGTTTTCTAGTGGGGGAAGTTCATAATCACTTATGCTGGCAATATACCTTTTATGTCCTGTGTAATAACAGTATTTTGAAGGGATAGAAAACCCCCAATTTCCGAGAAAAAATAGACTCAGGTTTCTCTGACTGTTGTTTAACCTATCTAGTCTTATTTTTGATCCAAGAGCAATTCTTTTTCTTCTGTTACGTTAGTATGCTTTAGTAGTTTTGCACAAGCAGAGAACCAATACATTCATGAAAAAACTTAACAGAAATTCTCTTACAGCTCCTGTAAACAAAAAAATTGGCTTCAGTTAAGCAAAAATGTCAGATGACATGCTCACATCCAATCACTAATCAATCATCACAAATTCCAACACACAACCTACATAAAATTTCATGTGGATGGAGGATACTTACTCGTGTCCAAGAAATTTCTGTGCTAAACTTTAGGATGATACATTTTGTACTTCGCAGGCTAAAGGTAAGGCCTATTATGATTTTGGTGTAAATTTTAATATATACAGAAACAATGTATATTTGTCCTCTGGGGTGTTTGATAAATAATACAGTCATCCACCCAAAATTCTCACCTGTGTATTCTCTGGCTTGTTATTGCGCTCAAATATCTTATAGTTGAGGTACTTCATGCTGCCATACAGAGCACATCTGGCTGCAAGCCTAGACTTTTCACCCCAATTTACCCCATCTGCAACCATCAGGATGGCGTTGTTCCTCCGGACACACAGGGCAAAGCTGTCAGCGATGGGTTCACCTGCACAGCAGGATCAGGGAAATCCATACAGGGTTTATGAATATTGCAACTATAAAGCAACATAATATGGTAGTATAATAAAGCATAGCATATTATATATCTCATAAAAGATAACATAATTTGATATAAAAACAATACGAAAGATCATGTAATAAATACAATTTGATATAACATGGTACAGTCTTTATAAGACATGAAATTATATGACATGAAGTGACCATACACAATACGATGAATTGTACGATATAAATATGATATGATATACGATACGATGTGATATGAAATGATACAATAATAATATGTGCCAAAGATGAAAACACACATAATAGAAGGTCTCTTCACTACATATTGTAGAATAGAAACTGAGAAATCAATAAAGTAATTTCATATCCCAATTCCCATGCCACATTAATATCCTAGTAAGATAGATATTTCAGCTTACGCGCTTGGTATAATATTTCCTCCTAGGCCTTGTTATTAAGTCAAGATATAACATGGGATAATATGGTAATTATATCTCAGAATTGGAAATGCTGTTTTCACTGACATATTGTATGCTATGTGTTTCAAGTATTATGAAACTTCAATCGAGCAGCATCAGATACATATGATGACAAACTATGATTTAATATACAGACAACTGGCCTCGAGTGGTGGAAAAATCAGTTGACAGTTTCTATCAAAACATTTATTTTTGTATTTAAAGTCAACACAAAAAACTTAACACTAACAAATTTTTATATAAGACAATGTTAGTTTCTGTCACGAATTGCTATTGTTATGAATATGTGGCCATTTCCACCAGCTGTTGATTGCATGCCATCGATTCATGCAACTGAATAACTTGTCACAGTATGTTGTTTGAATTAATAAAAATAAATATTTAAATGGTAATTGTCAACCAACTTTTGAACTAGGATTGCAAGGAAAAGAATACAATCAATTCCCTGAAAACTGACAAACCTGATAACTTGCCTCAGACACATATAAATTAAGAACAGGAACTGACAAGATATCATCACTGCGCGGAAAATGACAAAAGTCAATGACCTTGCCACTTACAGGGTAATGAATACATACAAAGGACACTTGGACATTTAAACTCAAGTACCTATAAATAATCAAAGATCTGTTAAAAGACATCTTGACTCACACACACAAAAAAGGAAGAAAACAGAAAACATCATCCTGCCCATGATAAGAAGATGCTATTTCCAGAGGCTTAAATCATGTGCCTCAATATAAAATTAACGAGGTTTATTTTCCACAGGCCATAAATTTCTCTGTTTGCCACACATAAAAGGAAGTTGAACAAGCAGTGTCAAGAAAATAATAAATGTGTGTATTTCTTTTTTTTATCTGAAATCATAGAAACAGGAATGTTTGACAACAATTATTGCAATCAGAAAAAGAAAACAATTTCTTGTACTGTAAAATTTTCAGAAATGTTCATGAGTGCAGAGGGAATTTTTTTTTCCCCTCTTACTAATCTAAGATCTTGTCTAACATCCCCTCTGTCAGCTAAAGGGAAATAATTAGGCTGGTCAAAAGACAATCTCTATTCTGATACTAATAATAATATTCTATTGAAGGGCTCACAAAGCTTAACAGCTTGCCACTGATCAAATAGCGTTCCCAAGAGAGACATGTACAACAAATATTTAAACTAAATCAAATATTCTTGCTGACATGAAGACATATGTCTTACAACCACATCAATTGGGTCAGAAGTTGCACTGGATGGACGATCATGTTACAGCCATTTTTATAATTTAACTATTTTCCAACTCAAGATACCAACATTTTTTTCAGGTTAGAAAAGCTTGAATTTTTGTCTCAAGGAAAACAAATAAAAAATTTTGGTATCCCACTAGGTAAAAAGATAAAAAAAACAAACGACTATAACACAAAATCATCCAACTGGACTTCTGACTCATTTGCTCTGGGCCCAAGACATACTCACTAATCAATCTTGACATACCTGATAGTTTGCCACTGATGGGATGCTGCTCATACAGAGAGATACATATACCATAGGCTTGCTGGTCTCGTAAGTTCCAGTCTCGTATTCCCGCCACCAGATGGGGAAAGTAATCTGCCATATACAAGCATACAGAAAATAACATTGGTGATGGAGGAGTCACTTCAAATGATTGAAAATAGTGAAAAGGTAAATTACTCATTAAATGACTCTATCTTTACCATCAAACATTGCCTTGGAGAAGTCAAAATGTATGAATTAAGTTATGGCTATAGTAAAATGCCAAGCCAGACCTGATTTGAATGACCAATTAAATCAAGTACCAGCTGTTATTCCTCTGCACATTAGGTAAAACTAAAAATCCATCCTAGTTACTCACAGTTATCCACATGTCCTTCAGCAAAGGCCAATCCCGAGTCTGGACCTGTGTAACTGGCCATGATCTCATCGTCCAAGGGGGACAACTGCACGTAGGGGACCAGGTCTGGTTTGTCACCATAGAAAATTTCAGGCCCAAATTTGATCTTCTTGACTTTTCTGTAAGACCAGATGTAAAAAGAAAAATGTTGAACTTAGAACAGTTATTTGAAAATCTAATAATGTATCAAAAAGCTAACAGCTAAAAAACGTTTGTATGTTTGTAAATTGTAAAAGGTTCAATCTCATATTTTGTGTCTCCTTCACATACAGAGCTGAACCACGACTGAGACACCCAATAGAGAGCGTTAGAGACTATCACATAACACAACAGTGTTATGTTATTTTTTGACCACGGTTGTGGACAGCTGAGATAACCACCATTACAGGAGGTTGAAAAGCTTATAAAAACCATAACTACCAACCTGCAGGCGGTGTAAGCCTGGGGTGTCTCTTGGAGTGCCACCCTCGACATTCCAGGGGCGACATCTCTTCTCTCTCTCTCTCTCTCTTTCTCTCTCTCCTTGCTCCTGTTTTCTGTCCCACTTTCTTTCCTCTCTTTTTCTTCTTGACGTGTAAACGTATGTTACCGAGTTTGACACACTATAGCCGTAATCGTACGGATGTGTCGGTAAACCCCAACACATACACAACCCAACCCAACTGCTATCCACCTCTTCTGTTCTTTTCTGTAATCTCTTTTATTTAGATTCTTTCCTTTCCTGTCTTTTTCATCCTTTTCTTCTTTTTTCTTTTTATCATTCCTTCTTCCTTCATCAGCTAAGTGTCTTCTCTCTCTTCGTCTCCTCATCTACCCTTCTCCCCTTTAGTTCTTGTTCTGCTCGTCTGTCTGTCTTTCTTTCTTTCTTCTTTATTTTCATCTCTCCTTCTTTCTTTTCATTTTCTTTCTTTTGTTTCTGTTCTGTTCTTCCCTGTATTTTCTGTCTTTTTTCTCTTCTCTTTTCCTCTGTCTTTCTTTCTTTTTTTCTTCCTTTCTTGTTTCTTGTTCCTCTTTCTTTTCTTCCTTTTTTGTTCTTCTTTCTGTCTATCTGTGTCTCTTTCAACCTTTTTCTCTCCCATCCTTGCCAGCCAGCTCTTCTCCTATCACTCACTCTGTCTTTCTTCTCCTTCTCCCTCTCTTAAGACTTTTGTGGTTTCGTTTACGTCACCTGTTTTTAATAATAATAACAATAATAATAATAGAGAGTATTTGTATAGCGCTTATCCCCGTAATTACAGGCTCCAAGTGCTTTACAATCTATTACCCCGTCAGACCCAAAGAAGACACTCATAAACGTTCTCAGCTTCCTGAGAAGCATACAAGGCAGCTGCCTGTTAGGCGCTCAAATCTTATCAATCTAACAATATCAGTGACTGCCCATAGTCGGGTATCCATTGAAACCTGGGTGGAGTCAGGAAATGTGTGTAAATTGCCTTTCCTCAAGGACAAAATGTCGGGACCTGTCAGGATTTGAACCCGGAACTTCAGATCCCGAGTCCGACGGTCAAACCGCTAGGCCACCGACGCCATTTCCAACCTCTTTCTGTTTCCTCCTATCCTGATTTCATTTCTTGCTCTCTTGCATCCCCTTTTCTATTTGGGCGAACATTTTTTGAGCACTGATGACGTCAATGACAACATGTTTTGAGCACTGATGTCGTCATGACAACTTGTTTTTGATCACTGATGACATCCTGGCAACTTGTTTTGAGCTCTGTAGAATGCAGGAAAATTAAACTCGATATCAAACCCCTAGCATTTTCCTTAATATTCTTTGCATGCTCGTTGATTGAGATCGATATACCAATAGACAAGATATCGATATCGATGTAATTGACTGGTTTAGCAGATTGAAATCGGTTCAATATTTCCTGTCGTTATAGGACACTCTTATGTAAAGAATACAGGCGTAAACGCTGAGATTTTGCTCGTGGTATTGGCTAATGATCACAGCAGCTTATGAATAACATGACAAACAATCATCTGCAAAAACGTGACAAGTAGAAAAAAAGTTAACAATAGGTCATATTCGACAATCAAAAACATGGAAATCCCCGGCGGAGTGTTTGTGCCTCCTGCTAAAAATAAAACACTCACTGATGTTTGTTACAGCTCCATCGCGAGATCCAAGAACAATTGTCACCGTTTCCGAGCAAATTTTAAAATATATTTTTCCATGTCAGTGGTAGTGAGCAGTTTTGACTGTTTGCACCCCACTACTTAAATAATAAGGGGAATTTTCCAGCC
The DNA here is from genome assembly GCA_038406235.1 of Peronia verruculata. Taxonomy (NCBI): domain Eukaryota; kingdom Metazoa; phylum Mollusca; class Gastropoda; order Systellommatophora; family Onchidiidae; genus Peronia; species Peronia verruculata. The sequence goes on from JBCAUA010641629.1 coordinate 30,867, forward strand.
GTTAATTTGGTAGGAACCTAGGCGTCCCTATAAACAGGCCAGGTAACCGGATTCATTTGAAGGCTGACAACAAATCGTGGCCCTAGAATTAA
>JBCAUA010641630.1:0-15829 GCA_038406235.1 Peronia verruculata
GTTGTTGTTGTTGTTGTTGTTGTTGTTGTTGTTGTTGTTGTTGTTGTTGTTGTTGTTGTTGTTGTTGTTAAATGAATTAAGTAACACGTTAATGGCTTCAAAATGAAAAATTAACACAGAGCTAAAACTTTCAGTGGACATCAAGGTCAACTATTTTTCAGAGAACTTGGGACAGGGTCACATAGTTCATTTAGAGATCCAACAGAGAGCTTACTAACCAGTCTAAAGCTGTGTCTAGTAAATAATATCAAAGTCATTGCTCACCTTATTTTCTTCTTTTTATATTATTATTATTTTTTTTTTAATAATTTCTCTACTCCTTGTCTAACACTGCTAGGATCCAGTTCGCTGGTGTCTTTAATATATAGGTCTATATCTGATTCTTGAGATGCTGAGGAAATAATCATTAATCGTTTTCATTTGTTATAATTATAATCCTTTTCTTTACACTTACCATCATTTACTAATTTGTTGTTTTCTAAATAGGTCATTGTAGTAGTTTGTGACAAATTTGCGAACCCCATTTTGTAAAGCCACTTTCATCGAAGTCAAGATAGGGAACAGAAACTCAAAGATAATATTTAATGACATTATCAGGGACAATGAAATAATAGATGTCTGTGCAATATGTTACAACTCACGCCTATTATTTCAGTGCAATATAAGATAAAATAAGATGAGACACGAAAAGATGATATAAGATAAACTTTACTTTCCCTCAAAGGGAAATCCTTTTCACGGTTGGCAGTCAAGATGAGAGGTATGTCGATTTTTCACCATCTGAAAGTTTGGGTATCGTATGAAAGCCCATTTCATACCCTTTTATGTAGTGAAAAAAGTTCTTAGCAAGCCTTATTCTAGCAATAGATATTGCACTTTAAAGAAACAAGGAGGGACCCCTCGGCAATGACCGAAATTCCGAGAAAATCGAGTTTAAATGAACGGTCGAACGCATTAATCTACATGCCTTAAAAAAACCTGATTTTAATGAAGGAATATTACAAATAGAGGGTAAGACCTACACTGTCTTGCTGAGAAATCAGTGCACTTTCGAAGTCTGCTTAGATATTTGACCCCGCTCATCACATTCAAAAGCATTTTCTCATCACATTTTCTCGGTTTTAGTCCTGCGATTTCGTCATATTTGGACGGGCCTCGAGACATAGATGTGTATGTAAGATCGATTCACCCTTATAATGAGGACAGAAATACCATGAAAAGCTTCAGAACAAATCAGGCTGGAGAACAATTATCTTAGCCTGGCACGCCTATTGCATTGTTGATGACAAAAATTAATTAGTTCATCTTACATGTAACAAGCGCCCAGTTCTTTCGGAATATTTCAACTGATTATATCGTAAGTGAATAGAGTTTTCCCTGAGTTACATGTATGTATCGTAATTTACATGTGAAACAGTGATAAAATTGATGGCCATCCATGACCCACTGACAGAGTTATAAACTTTACAATACAGCATGGTATGGTTACTGCTGTGCAAATGTCGAGTGGTCTGTCAGAAAGAGTGGGAAGTCGTTGGACATGTACAGAGACTATTGTAGTTGAATGGGATACAGGTTGTCAGATATCCAAGTTTTTCAACTTGGCAGAAATTGAAAGAACATTGAACTGGTATTTGTGCAAGAAAATATTGTCGGTATGAAGAGTCTTTAAGTAAACCATGATATTATGTATATATGAGGCTTTTATATAGATTTATGTTCTGCTAAATGTTGAGTTTTGATAATCTCTATCCTGGTTACAACCGGTGCTGAAAGGTCATCTTCTGTCTCTTCAATTTGCAATATTTCTAGACAGTTTAGCTCAACCTTCCCCCATCACACGATAGCAGTAACTCTGTTTTGTTTTTTAAAATATCGATGTACGGTTCACTTTGAATAGCTCTGAGACATGTAAAACTGTATTAGACCGTTATTGCTTGCTTGTGGTAATATGCATGGCAAGTTCATTTTTCAAGCATTCGTTTCAGGTGTGAAATAAAACTATAGCGAAAAAGGCATTTAAATTTATATGATTATCTCTGCGCTCTAATTCAATTGTCAAACAATCTTCAAATTTGTTGGGAATGGCTGGAATCATTATCAAACCAAAAATTAACAGAAATATCGGTGGAGAGATATTTTGTAACAGATCAAAGTATTTTATTACTCCAGCATCGGAGAGGCCTCCGATCAGTGTTGACAATGGTTACTGTATCTGTCCTGACCGTCTATTCAGCTCGCGGAGCGTCGAGAGTGGCTGTACAGACCGATGCGAGAATGGCAGCCTCTGTCAGAAAGGTGGCACCTGTGGGTGGTGGTTGGTCTGTGGTAGAACAGCGCTCCTTTCTGTATACACGTTTTTCTAGCTCTGCATCCAGCAGTTTCTCATCTCCTAACCTCAGGTGTCGACGCGTCTCCACCTTATGCAATGACTTGTAAGGTCCTGTCAGGAATCAGTGCCAACGTCGAATATCAATTACAGCATTAATTTACTCATTTTTATTTATCTCATTTGACCGTGGCCCATTTGTCGTCTTCTCAGAGGAATCTGACAGTTTCTGATGAACGACATTGTGCAATCATGGACAACAGGAGCGAAGGCAGCATAGTGAGAGATGTTGTACATGAGGAGAAACTGAGAAGACATGATATTGTGCTGAGCAACAAGAAGGTAACACTGCCATTTACATCTGGACAGGATGGATGGGTGGATGGATGGATGGATGGATGGATGGGTGGTTGGATGGATGGGTGGATTGATGGATGGATGGATGGGTGGATGGATGGTTGGATGGATGGGTGGATTGATGGATGGATGGATGGGTGGATGGATGGATGGATAGATGGATGGATGGATGGATGGATGCTCAGTTCATGTTCGTATTTGTGGTACAGAATGCCAACCAAGTTTCTATAACGCATTAACTCTCTTCTTACAGAAGAACAAGCCGTTGATCGAGAAGAGAAGGCGAGCTAGGATCAACGAATGTCTGGCCCAGCTGAAAGAGATCATCATCAAGGAACAGAATATGGATGTGAGTAACTCCGTGTATTTTCCGTCAGTAAGGAGAGATAAACACCACAATGTCTACAGATCAACTCACGGCTGGACAGACATCATACTGTCTGTGGACGACTAAACATTAACTCTAACCCAAAGCCTAACCCTATACCCAATCGTAACTGTAACCCGAGCCCTTACGGGTTTTTTTTTTTTTTTTTCAAATATGATGATGTATGGTGCCCACCGTTCCATTAGCGTTAGATCTGCAATTTGGTGTTTATGTCTTCAATTTCTGTATCTTCCCTATAGATTGGGCTGCAATAGACAAGCGCCGTGATTCATAAGAACTTAGTTTTGTTTCCCTTTCCTCTGTGACATTTTGTTAGTTTTGTTATGACGATATGCGATGTGACACAATGAAATCACGCTCTCGTCAAATTTGGAGTATATGAAATTATTAGTTTCACTGTGAAGATAATCTATTTCCCTTTCTGTGTGTGAAAAAGAAAAAGTTTGTTCTATCGTAAGTAGAAATCGCAATATTAGCAATTAAAGAGATGGGGGTGACCTGTTGGTGCAGATGAATTTAGTGAGAAAATCACCGAGATCGCTTTTGTTAATCCTTATTAGACTGTACTATCAAATTACAATTTTTGGGCTTTTACTCAATATATTTCAGCAAATTTAACTCTGAAATGCATATTTATTGATTTAGACGGATTCTGTGAACAAACAAAAATTGTGTTAAAAATTCGTTTACTGTTGAGAAACATGCGCTTTCTCCGGTCGCCTCAGTTTGACGAGGACCTGATTTCATCCTGTGGCAGCTCATATCTGTTCGAGCTAGCCGTGAGCAGGGGGTTGAAAAGCGTAAATAGAAGGCACTCTTTGTTATTGTTATGAAAGAAAAACAGTTGGTAATAACTGTAACAGAAACAACAATAACAACCATTACCTTCTCTACTGCCTTCGGGATAACAATAACAACGAAAACAGATGTTGTAACATAGCAACCGTTTGTAGTGCAGGCGTTACCTGTTAAAGTAGAACAAATATACATAGCCTACAAACAAACAAACAACAACAACAACAAAATAGTGCCATCTGTCTCATTCATCATTATAATCTTTCGGGCACCAGCATCCTCGATTCCTCCGTGGGGTGGGGGGGGGGGGGTCTCCAATGGAGTGCCATCTTCGATGTCTCCTCACCTCTGTCTTCTGTCCCGCTTTCTTTCCTCCCTTCTTCTCGACGTCAAAAAGTATCATACCGTGCTTAACACGATATAGCTGTAATCCAGCTGATGTGTCGTCAAACACCATTACAAACAAACATACAAACAAGCATCCTCTGTACTATGTTCATATAGCTAACAGCAACGTTATTCAGCCAGCTCAGTTACTTTTCTTCCCCCAGTTCAAGGGGTATAACTTGTATAAGACAAACTTTGTAGAGAAGAAATAAAAGAAGTAAAAAAAGCTCGATTTTCATCATTTGAAAGGAATGAGCCAAAAACTCATGAAACATTGTCACAATGAAAAAACAAAATCACCAGACGTTAATTTTACAGAATGCTCCGTTATCTAAGCTCGAAATAAGAAGGAAAAAAACGCGATTTTTTACTTCATTGCAATACTTGTGTTAGACCTCTTTGTGAGTGGGAAAGGGAATAGCTTTTTTCTTTTATCCCCCTTGATGCATACATCTAGCTTGTATGTGAAGTAGATTGGTATACATCACTAAATCTAGATCCAAAATGATGACAGTTGTGTGACATTTCGCTCCAACATTGGCTGATAGTCAAACTGGCTCACACACCAGTGAATGCAATTAAACAACAGCATTAAAACGCTCACAATTCAGAAACACATATTCATTATTTCATCCACCAACGCCAGGTGAACAACGGCAGCACACACTGTAATACATTTTTCTACAACAGAATGGGTTAACCACCAAACAAATCACATCATCAGTACCAACAATAGCTCTTACAATACGAGGCTGATCTTATCGAAAGTGTAGACAGTTATACAGACACAACTGTCTGTTAGAAAGACTGAAGCTAGAACTAACGTAAAGAAAATGACTGAAACTTTAGCAATTAAATCAAACTTCTGCATTCATTGTTCAAACAACATTCCATGAAATAAATTTCCCTCTCAAAGACAACAGGCTTACATAATATGTCATGCCAAGGTCATGGTGACAAAGTGAATCTGACTAAAGGTCATGACCTTAGTCAATTAAAACGGTATCCCAGGCCATCGGCTGACCACTTGAAATTTGAATCGTTGACCACTTGAGATGTGAGTGGGTTCAGAAAGCCACCCAAATGGACACTCGAGATTGCTCCTTTGAAAGTCATCTATCTACTTAAAACATCGTTCGGCTATCAAACATTAGGAGTTTGATCTCTGTTTCACCACTGTCTCTCGTCAATCTTTGAAAACGCTTTGCTTTTTCCTGATGACTGTCTCATTTGTTCACTTTAGATTATGACTGTTGACAACATTTATATTCCGTATTCGCTTAGAAATAGGACCTCGTACATGTGGCTATTTAAATTTTGGAAAATTTGAGAAGAAAAACTACTGACTGACGAGACAAAAACATGAATACCAGATATGTTGTTGCCCAATCCGGCCAAGAAATGAGATGTTGTCGCGTTCTGTAGCACTTTGTCTCCGGATTTCTCTTCCTTCCCTCGTTAATTCAGTCTCCAGGACAGGCGACTCATTATTACTGTTAAAGTCTTGTTGCACATCCTGCTGCCTTTCCAAGGAGGTGCTCAGAGCCTAAAGACCGCAGGTTCCCAATTTGTGGGGTCAGTAACGTCCAGGACCGGAGATTACAGTAGGCATAATCTCTGCTTTGTATGCGGGATATTTCATGGAGAGGGTACTAATTAGGGCCTACAGGATCCCTTAAATCCACCCAGATGCAACGCTGGACAGATCAGTGAAGCTCCACTGTATCGTTGGATATAGATGGTAACATAATAACTCAAACCTGCCAATCGTTGAACCCATCAAGTCGTAAATGTCTCTTTCCCATTTCTCCATGACTCCAGCCCCCATGGTATGAGGTGATGAGCTCATGCTTGGGATAATAAATTATGTCCATCTCAAGCCACTACCTCGTACCGCCACTTTCCTGAGTGAGAAAGTCGCCCTTAGGTAGGTAAAAGATTTAAACAGAAGAAAACTTGTCCTGCCCTGACCTCTGTCCGGTCCAGCAAAAAGTACTGACATCCCTCTCTGCTCCCTATCGATTCGACCGGATAAACACTCCATATTGTGTAATATTCCACCTACTTTGGAATGAGTTGAGTTATATTCACGAGGATTTGTCTTTTCACAGCAGGGAAACTGATATTATGTATCACATAGAAAGATATGATTCGATATATTGCTCATACGACACGAATACTTGAACGATATGTTTCAGAGAGATATTCGAAGTAGCCTAACACAACAGTGACTGATTCTGACATAAAACATTATAGTTGATGAGATGTTCAGTGTTCCCGGAGCAAACTCACAAAACAACTTCAAAACTGGGATTTGAGATCGTTGCTAGTCATCAATATAGCCAGCAAATTATGCGAAAGACCATTAAAATACATATCTCTAGCATGATTCTTAGGGTTTTTTTTTTTTTTCTTTTTACTAGACGAGACCATAAATTAGTAGGAGATATAACAGATCACATACTAACCTATCACCACAATGATATCATGATTATCAAGTTTATTGGCAATATATTGGCTTAGGCAGACTTGGGTCAGCCAATAGGGTACGTTATCTAATTCTACAGCCCAGAATGGGCTTTTTTCGAGAGAAGGCACTACAACTATGATTTACTATGGTCTAGAAACACAGTTCTCTCAACTACAAAGCCAACATTCTTTTGCTCGTTCAGAGATTCTGGTTATTACTCACTGGATAGCTAGTCCCAACAGAATGTCTGTCTTCCTTTTTGGACAACAAACTTTGACGTACAGGTATATTTTATCACAAAGACACCAAGTGTTAACGTGGCAACACACAATCATTCTGCACTCTTCACCCCCACTGACACATGTCAGCAAACAATATTAACCCTTGGGTTTCCAGGGTAATGATAATGTAAACAATTAATAGTATAATATAGCGCCAAAATCTACAATCGGGCTCTAGCACGTTGTATTGGTAACGAAAAAAAAAAAAAAAACGAGTAAGGAAACAAAAGAATAAACATAGAGTGTCCTACATACATTCAGTAGATCCACATCAAACAAAAGAGAAGCTTAGGTATTTACTCGTGGATCCGCTTGAATAAAATCGTTTGGAGTTTTCTTGAAAAAAAAAAATCATAAATTTATAGTGAGGATTGAAAGGCAAATAACTTATATTGAGCTCCTTCCTCTGTCCAAGGTAAATTTCTTGCTTAGTTAAATCTAGATAATCTTCTCAGTATTGATAGTGATCTGGGCTTGCCTTTGAACAAGTAATGAGTAATTTGCAACGTTATCTACACAATGGTGTTGAGAATTCCCAGCATTGAATTAAACTGTTAATGGAGCAATTTGAACTTGGAAGGCTGACATGCACTACTTATATTTTAACTTAAAATTGCAAAAGGATCAAAAGTCAGAAACTGCGGCTGTGAGAGAGTTAATTGAAGAATCAGTTGGGCTATGATTTATGATGCCTGGATATTGCACGGGTGTGAGAATGAGGGAAAGATCTAAGTCAGGTCTCAATAACTGAGAGTTGTCGTCTTATCAGCCAGACTGCAGCAGTGGAATGTGAGAACAAGGTGTGATATCTGACATTTCCCTTGTCCGTGTCAGCCAGCTCGGTATTTACTGTCTGTCACCGGGCTCAGGTAAGAGATGATATATCGGACATTGACAACTCTGTAAGAGGCACTAGCAACAGTGCTGGGTTCTTGAAGATATATGAATAGGAAATGTTGTTTACCAGGAGAGTTGAAGAGAAATCAGGTCCTGTTTTATTATTAGTATCATTATTATTATTTTGTTATCTTGCAAAGCAAGCCGGTTACACTGGAGAAATGATAAGTTTTAAGTGCCAAGAAATTTGTAATTGAGTAAATTTCTGTCATCTCAGTAGTTTCCTTATACCATGTTACAATTTAACATTCCAGTGCAGTCTTGAGACATGACAAACAGAATGTGAAGCTTTGAGAGATATTCAAAAGAGAATTTCATATTCTCACTTGGGTTGGGGAGAGGGAGGGGGGGGGGGGGGTGACCGGAGCCAAAATTAATTTTCAAGAAGAATAACAAAAGCACATACTATTACAATCAGGTTTACACACACTATATGAAGGGATAGTTTAGAATATACAACAACACGGTAAGTTTGGAACATACAGGGACTCTGACGATACGTTACGATTGGACATTTATTTGCTGACAAACGAGGTTAGAAGAAAAAAAAAAAACAGTTACAGCAAAGAGAAAAATCAATTTCGAAGTTCTCCGAACATTCCAGCAGTTACAAATACATAATGCAAAGAATCATTAATCCTACTTCTTTCTGAGACATTTTTATCTTACCATTAACCCCACCCCTTTAAACTGATTATCATTTTCTGTCATTAAAAGCCTATTTTCATTGCGTCCAGATTGAGGGGAAAAAAAAAAAAAGCGAAGAGTTGTAACGTTTGTCTTTATACTATAGTTGTTGTCTACAATGAAATTCGAAAATTGTGATTCCAATATTCAACCATACTTGGCAACTCATATTCCGTTTGAGGTCACCAGCAAATATCAGTTCTCCTTCTCTATACTCTAAGAAGTGAGTCATACTCGTGCGTGGCAACGTCATATTTTTCTTCTTTTCATCTCGGCTAGACCTTGTCCATCTATCTCTACCCTGCCATGCAATGACAAATGGCCCGCGGTCGAGCAAAACTGAGTGTCCAGTCCACGATTGGCCTCTCGAGGTTTTATCTCAGCCAGATTAGCCCACAATCCTCTCGCTTTGTCTAGCAATCAAAACTGTTTTCTTAACTTTCCCGGCACATTTTGGGAGCGTATGTTCTTTCTTTTCATCTCGGATCACAAAGACTGGAGAAACAAATAAGGACCCTGGCAACAGAACTTGTCCTCATCTGCAGTTCAGAAAGAAGATTTGCCGTGGACGAGGAGAAAAAGAAAAGAAACTCTCATATTTGTTCTTGTGTCAATGTACCTACGGTGTCCGCGTCACCACTATCTTCCAGCGTTATCTCCCTCTGGCCGCCATTGTTGTTCCGTTCCCGGCCGGGCATTGTGGGAGATTTGTCCGCTAGGTGTCGCCAGCGCGCGCAGACGCCATCCATTGTCCAACAGTGGAAGAAAAAACATGCCAAGAAGAAAGTGATACAGTGAGCCTTTCTTGCCCCGGGGGTCAATGATTATGTCTCCCTTTTTCTCCACCCCGAGAATGACCTAAATCTTCTCAGCTGGACAAGTTGATAAGCGAATCGAAAAAGAAAACTGAAAAGAGAAAGACCTTGGTGGAAAAAGAAAGCGTGCAGATGGGAGGGGGGGGAGTGTTGGGACGTGAGAATGTCTGGCAGTTTGTCACGACTCCAGGCGTAACGTCATCCTGCCCACAGCAAACTTGATCTCCAAACTTATTATCTCCGAACCCATGAGAGCGATAGTTCACTCACGCACACACACACACACACAGAGAGAGAGAGAGAGAGACGTACGTATACACACACAGTCACACAAACACACACACAAAACCATGTCTTTTTACCATGAGTGCCTCCTTTGTTAGCCTTGGACCGAGTTTAGCGCCATCCAATAAGAATTTGCCAATCAGAAGAGCTGTACAAAGCCATGGGACCGTTTTGTCGTTATATAAGGTTACTGCGTGGCTGTTTTCCCTAAGAAGGAATCTTTTCTATCATTTTGTTTATCCTTGTTTAGAAGCAAGTCATTATTGTCCACTTTTTACTTTCTAGTTACAAGTTTTTGTGTTTGAGATTTTTTTTTGTTTTTGCGAAGAAACATTTTTTTTTTTTAGAAATTAATCTTTCCTGTCAACTTCTTTTTGTCTCTCTAGAGACAAATTGTTCACCCACTGATTTCCACTTTTTAAAAAAAAAAAAATTCTACTCAATTCCTTCTTGAGACAGATTTGTTCTTCTGGTCTTATAAGTTATGAAAAGTCATTGTTTTTCATCATTTGTGAAAGAGACCTTAACTTAGTGTGGACATTGTGATATGGACTTTGTAATTATGAGAGTTTAACAAAGAAAATGAATAGCTAGATGTATTAATGACTAAATAAATAAATGAACGAAAGAATGAATAAATAAATCCAATAACAAATCTGTCAATCATTGAATGAATGAACGCATTATACAATAATGAAATAAATTAATAAATAATTAGATAAATAAATGATGAACGAAAAGTTAGTATATTGACGGGTTTTCTCAAAACGATACTTTAAGTAATCATTTTAAAATATTATATAATGCAATAGCATCATTTCGTCCTTTTCACCACACGAAAGCTACCAGCGATGTCAATCGCAAGTAGACAATGACATGTAACAAAAACTACCCCCACATCCTCCTTCTTCAGTCATCTTTCCTTGCTACCACTTGACGGACAAAGTGAGGGGCAGTTACCCCCATGTATGAGACCATAGCGACACGCCACGGGCACAAGTGTCCACATGCCGAACTCAAAGACATTCGAGTAGTCCAGTATTACCTGCTCTAGCCAGCGCCCCTCAAGGTCCTTGTCGAGCGTTGCTCGGGAGAAAAGCAAAATTCAACAGCTTTTGTCGCCGCCAAGTTAAGTTTCTCTCCTCCTTGAGAGCTCGTCTTTTGTTGTTTCAAGACTCGAGGACATGAAAGAAAAGAAGGACAATGTCCTAGAAGGTCGAAAGGGACAAAAAAGAGATGGTGATTTTGAAGATTCATTAAAGAAAAAAACGGTTGAAATGTCAAGCTGTTATCAAATATGGCGGGGCTGATAGAACTCTCATGTTTTCGCAGGTCTTACACCCTCTCTTTAAACAAGGATGTGTGCGTTTGTGTGTATGTGTGTGTGTGTGTCTGTATATGATGGCATGTGTGTGCTTTATTTCTTTGCTGATTCTTGAGTGAATATTTGTCCCTGTCCTCTTTCCAGCGTTAATTGTTACACCATTACTTCCTGGACCGTGTGTGCCTACACGTTATTTCGTCTGTCAGTCAAATATTTACTCCAAAGTTTATAGACCAACAAACACAAAGCAAATAGAGGACACAAAAATCTGAGAGTAGCCTACAGAATATTAGTTTGATCTAGAACCAAGAATGTCATGGTCGTCTCTAGAATTCCAAGAAAAACTCTTTGGTGTATCCGCATGTGGCCGTGTAGGCCAAAGCTGGAGGTACATTATGTAGATAAGAACCAATAACTCATTACGTAATACAACTGAAGAAATGTTGTGGTCTAATTTGACCAGAAATGAAAAACAAGAATGCTGCCACACAGTCATTAAAGCATTAGAAAGTAGGTAAGGGAACAAAATTCAATGCTTGAGGATGTTTTTCTATTTAAATTTTGGCACCAGCACAAAGGAAAGGGAGGTAAACGATGAACAAAATGTCAACGTTTCAGGCCAGGTATCAATTGCTTGCTTTTGAAAACAAAACTTATTACTATTGAAAAAATGAAATGGGCTGCTCCAGTATTGTTATTGTTGTTGTTGTTGTTGCTGCTGCTGTTGTTGATGTAGTAGTCGCCATTGTCGTCGTCGTCGTCATTGATGTTATTGTTGCTGTTATTGTTGTTGTTGTAGTCGTCTCTGTTGTTGTTGTTGATGGTGCTGTTGTTGTTGTTGTTGTTGTTATTGTTGTTGATGATGCTGTTGTTGTTGTTGTTGTTGTTGTTGTTGTTGTTGTTGATGTTGTTGTTATTGTTGTTGTTGTTGATGTTGTTGTTGTTGTTGTTAAAATTGTTGTTGTTTCTTGACTTCTCTCGTCATTTCCAACGGATGAGAAAGTTAGTTGGATCTTCACCTTTGATATGAGTTATCAATTTCTGAGACACAAAGTTATCCACAGACACTACACGGTATGAAATCCGGCAGTTAGATAAGCAAGTGATAAAGTCAGTAGCAAATTGAGGCTACATTATGTCGGTTTTTTTTTTTTTGTTGTTGTTGTTTTGTTCTGTGTGCGTGTGTTTTTTCTTTTCTTTTTTTTTTTTTCTGAAATTCCTCCCGTGTCCTATAGGATACATAGGTGTTTAACACAATCAGTTTATAAAGATACATGAACAAACGTGCCATTCCCATAATTTTACAGTCTGCAGCAATGTTGCAGTCATTTCCATATAAAAAAAGTAATAATAATATCCGACAAAATGAAAACGGCAAAGAATATTCAATGAAAAAAAAAAAGAAGATAAATCTTCTGTCTGCAACAGCTAAACAGTCTATGAAGTGAATTTTTCAATTAACTGATTCAGATTTTCGTACTCCTTAACTCTTAGAATCCGGCTAGCCATTCCACTTGCCGTGAAGATGTAGGCCAATTACCCACCATTTGAAGAGACTTTTAATGTAGTAGACAGCCTATTTCAGTGCTCTGTATGGACTTTCTCATTAAGTTTCAACAGTTGTGATAGATTTAATGACAAAGGTTTGAGATGACATCAAAAGTATGCATTCAGTCAATTATTTTGAGATGTCGAAAAATGATTTGACCAAAATGTGGAATGGCACGGCGGACGCTAAGGGTTAATGCTCCTCATTAACTACCAAGCTGTGTCGGTATTCTACAGCATTTAGATCCAGATTTGGATCCTTGTGAATTTGTAGGCTGCCAGTAGATAAACTCAGCACCAAACAGGCGAAATTATGCATGGATTACTCAATTAATTTAACTCCTGACCCTGTTCCTCAACGTTAGCCCTTAACCTTGACCCTAAACAAAGCCTTAACGCTGACCTTACCTTAATCCTAACGCTAATCCTTTACCGGGTGTGTTTAAAATATGACGGTAATAATAATGTACCAATTGTAATTTTATAAAATAATGTACCAATGAATTCACATCTTACTCTGGATGGAACAAAGTCAACAGGTATAATCTCTGAGCTTTAACATTACATCAAGATGTTAAAATGCAATAACATGAGGATATCACGGATGAAAACGTTTGATCGTATCCTATAAAGGTTAGCCATGAGGAAATCAAGATCGAGCGAGTTTCTCCAAACTCTGGGGCGGTTCCCTCAAACAAGCCTTCACAGCGGCCTGCTCTTCTCTTTGGCCTAGAGGTGGTTTCTCTGTCACGCAGTAATCGCTTTGACAGAGGTCATCGCGTCCTGAATCAATGGCACATACCTTCTAAATCTACATGTCTGGCAAATACAATAGACCGCGAGGTTCCTCGTCAAATGGGTGCATTTAATTTTTGTACTCGAATCCGTAGTCAGTGCTGCTGACATGGTGAATATGACTACACACAGACAGAGACAGAGAAAGGTACAGAGAGACAGACAGACAAACAGACAGAGACAGAGACAAAAAGACAGAGAGAAAAAAAAACAGACAAGATAAATAGAGAGGATAGATAAAGAGAAAGAAAAGCAGACAGACAGACAGACAGACAGATGCAAATCCACTGCAGTGTTCTTAAGCACTTTACATATCGATGATTAAAAGAAAATAGCAGACAAAAGTGAATATCTCTAGAGAACAACATCAAACAAAATACAAGCTAACGAATACGCTCTCTTTGAAAGAGTTTTTTTCTGTCTGATAGTTTGTGTTTTGAGAAGACACCACGACGTTGTGGGATTTCCTCTTTACATCTGACCTATTTGATAAGGGCATATGTCACCAACGACCTCATATTTCAGAGCTGGCGAACAGTTCAGTACGTGACGGTTTAGAGATGTTTTCTCTCATCCCTTCACCAGACAGGGGAAAATTTTGACTTTATCTCGGTGGTTCATAGAACGGTTTTTATGTCATTGTGTGTGTGTAAGGGGGGAGGGGGGGGTGAAGAGATTGGATGGTGATAGTAGCGATTCAGGACAATCAAATCCACTGAGAGACAAAAGAGACACACAGAGAGAGAGAGAGAGAGAAAGTACTAGATCTTTCTGTCACTTTTCCTGCTACGATCAACAACTCAAACGTATATGATGGTCTGCATATTATGTCAGCTGAACATAAGCATGTTTGTATTCCAAGCATGGTGACAGTAGTGGCACTGCTTGTACATATTGAACCATAGTGGCCTGCCATTGATGTTGTGTATTATCAGAGACGCTGGTTTTTACTTAACGACCGAAACCATTCGTAACATTTCTGCCTGTATGTCATTATCTATCTATCTACCTATCAATCTGTCTGTCTGTCTGTCTATCTATCTATCTATCTATCTATTTATCTATCTATCTGTTTGTCTGTCTGTCTGTCTGTCTACCTATCTGTCTGTCTGTCTGTCTGGTTGTCTAGTTGTCTGTCTGGTTGTCTAGTTGTCTATCTGGTTGTCTGGTTGTCTGTCTGGTTGTCTGTCTAGTTGTCTGGTTGTCTGTCTGATTGTCTGTCTGTCAGGTGGATCGATCTGCCTAACCTGCATGTCTGACTGTCTGTCTATCTGCAGGCTATGTTTATGTCGTCTGCTATCAGTCTGTCTTCAGTTCGTCCGTTCATCCATCTGTCTATCCACCTATCTATCCATCCATTTGTCCATTTATTTGTTCGTCCGTTCATCCATCTGTCTATCCACCTATCTATCCATCCATTTGTCCATTTATGAGTTCGTCCGTTCATCCATCTGTCTATCCACCTATCTATCCATCCATTTGTCCATTTATTTGTTCGTCTGTCCATCCATCTGTGTATGTAATTCATCTGTCTATGTATTTGTGTGTATTTGTCTATGAGTCCTATCAATGTGTCTGTCTGTCTGTCTATCTTTCTGTCGGTCCGTTTTCTCTTTCTATCTCTCTTTCTGTCTGTGTGTCTCTCTATTTCCCACGTATATTTTCTGCCCCCCATAAGCCATCAACATGGAACGTCAGAGCAAAAGCCACGCTGTGTCAGGGATAATATGGACTTATTTAATACATTTTATATTTCGACAAAGCTTTTTTAAATCTAGTCTGCCAATCTATCTTGAAATGTTTCCTGACAGATTGCAATAGACAGGCAGCCTGTCTTTTACGATTTCGCCTCTCTGCATCAGATGTCTACCTATGGTAATAAAAGCTCACAAAAATACACAATCCGCACTCGATATTCAGGAAACAAATACGCACTCGATATTCAGGAAACAAATATGCAGACGCCCCATACAAAAACACCCTGTTCTTTGATGTCTTTGCTGTAAAAATGGCCCACGTGGAGAGTGGGATTTTCTTCAATTTTCCGCCATTACTGCGGGCTTTTTCAGGCGACTTTGTGCTGATGTACGTTTCAAGAGCAAGGCTTTGCTATGGTAATCCTACCCTATTTACACCGCTCTGTTCTCTTAATCCGGGCTTTGTGTATATCCGTATGTGATGTAGCCGACATGCACATTCTGGCGTTTGTCTCAGTCGATCGATATGTGTAGTGATTCTTTGTTCTTGGTCTATTCCCATCTGTCCAGGCTGCAAGCCAGACATTCCTAATAAGACAGTGTTTGTTTATCTCAGTGTATAGATTTCTAGAAAGTTCATCCAATTTCCACACTGAAAGATTGATGATCTGTCTGTCTGGAAGTCTGTCTGTCTGTCTGTATGTATGTATGTATGTATCTATCTATCTATCTATCTATCTATCTATCTATCTATCTATCTATCTATCTATCTAT
>JBCAUA010641740.1:0-15828 GCA_038406235.1 Peronia verruculata
TCTCTTTCTCTCTCTCTCTCTTTCTCTCTCTCTCTCTCTCTCTCTCTCTCGCTCACGCTCTCTCTTTCTCTATTCATATTTTTCTCTGCCTCCCCTTCCCCTTGTTTCTTTCTCGCTGCCCCTCTCTCTCTCTCTCTCCCTTTCTTTTCTCTTGCTTTTTTTTTTCCCTGTGTGTATGTCTAAAGGTTTGTTCTTCTATTTTTCTTGTTCTTTCCTTCTTTGCCTTGCTTCTTTTTTCCTTTCTGTCTGTTTTTTATTCCTTCCGTCTGTTTAAATAGATAAACCACATTTCTCTCTCTCTCTCTCTCTCTCTCTTTCTCTCTCATTTTTTCTCTTCCTGTTTTTCTCCTTTTTTCGTTACATCTTAGATTGTCTCTCTCCCCTCCGTAACACGGAACGCATTAAGCCGCTGTTAGATCCACATTTAGCTAAATTAATTACACAATAACTTCAAATGCACCAAGAAAATCCATCTAAACTTTTAAGCGCTTTGTAGATTGAGCGTGAGAAACATTTATTTGGCTTAATCCATCATTAATACCTTTGCCTATTTTGCTCTGTTGTCAGCTTTGTAATGAAAACCTTAAAGAAACACTTAGTGCCGGAAGATCATTATGAAAAGCTAACACGGTCACGCTGAATGGGGAAAATAGACGACACAAAACAAACAGACCATAAAAATCAGTATTCCTAATGACAGCTTAAAAGAGAATACTCAGTTTCGGAAAATCATCAAGAAGAAGAAAAGTGGTTAACACAAACAGTTACATAATTATATAAAATAGAAAAGGACTGTCCAACCGGCAACTAACAAAACAATTTTGAAAATTAAAAAAAAAAGCAAATAACACTTATAAATTTCTTCTTCTTGATGTTGAATTGAAGATAGCCAAATTTTCAGACCAACTTGGTCCTTCTTCAGGGCAACAAAAAGTTACATAATTATGACGAAACCAAACAGAATACAAACTCATGTTTATTCTTAGTCTCATATTTGTTATGAAGTTTCATTCATTTTTGTTGTTGTGTATTTTGTTATTTATATATATATATATTTATTTATTTATTCTTTTGATTTGATAAAGGTAGAAGTATTTATCCGCAAAACTAAATGTCTGACACAGTTAATAAGACACTGCACAGGCTGGCTTGTATCACACAGTCACTCTCGCTTGCATACGCTAATAAGGTTAATGGTTTTTATAAGCTTTTCAACCTCCTGTAGTGCTGGTTATCTCAGCTGTCCATAACCGTGGTCAAAAAATAACATAACACTATTGGGTTATGTATTTATATGTGTAATAACCACCATGTAAGGTTAAATCATAAACAAGGCTGACTTAAGGACAACTGCAGCAATATGACAGGCCTATCGCTATTGGCAAAATTGGATTTCTATAACATTCCCCGAGTCGAGATAAAACCTCCATCAGGAGGTTGAAAGACGTATATGGGACGTAACATTCACCGTTAGCTGTTAAACATAACAAACGCCTTTTTTCCTTGGAATAACTTCAATTTATTACACACTATGGGTGGATTTGAGCTATCAAAATTTAAAAGGTGTGGTTGTGATGTACGGACTTCCAGATATTATGGTGTGTGCGTGTAACGACTGCTATCGTTAAATCCACATTAAGTTTTAGGTGCAGCGGCTTGCCATGGTAAATTAAATACACCCTTAAATATTTATTTCGCAACTTTTCTCTGCGGATCGCGGCATGTTAACATGAAGGGTGTGCTGAGCACGAAACAATAGATGAAGTAATTGATTTTGCTATCTTAATGGCCCCGTGACCAGATTTTTCTCCCTCTCTGTCCCTCGCGCTATTTGCCAGGTTGGATGATATGTGTGTTCTCGTCCAATAGAATCGCTTATCGGTGCCGTTCTCGCGCTGATGGGCACGAGACAATTTCATCAACTTCAAGTTGAAGGGAGAAAGCACGCACTGTGTTAACCATATTCATACCACAAAAACATTCAATATATAAAACACTGCCAGGAATGGCGTCCAGAAAAAGATTGAGAGCTTCGAACATTTTCTGTCATTATAATCAATTATATGACATACATTTTGACACAAACAATGCAGGCCAAAATGATATTTATGATAGGATTATGGGATTTCAGGATTTTTTGTTAAACATGTGATTAATTGTTTAATAGTGTTAACACGTTCTTGTGAATACGGTTTACGAATTATTTTTTTTAAATTGTGTTTATTTATTTATTTTATTTTATTTTACATATTTCTACCGTTGACTATCGTTTCTTTCATAAATAATCTGTGGCCTTCTCATAATCCATGACTTCGATTAAAAGACAATACTATTATTTATTTTTCATTTTTTTAGAAATATCCCGGTCTCAGTATGTTAACATTGAAAATAAAATGGATTAAAAGAAACACATATAAAGTATCGATGTCACAGAAATTAATTAAAGGACAGTTCAGGTAGAAATACGTTAGTTCTAAGCAAATAAATCCCTTGTAACGGTCTGTGTGTTGGATGTGCTAAAGAGTCGGGGACCTCTCAATGCAGGTTGTGTGTCAATGAGCCGCTATCGTGTTCGGTCAGTCCTTTGCTAGGCAGCTTAAGGCATAAAACAAGCTTTGGATGAAAAGGTGGACATTATTTGCAAGAAAATAAATAGAGCAATCACACACACACACACACACACACACACACACACACTTACTTCTCTATTCTCTGAGTAAAAGGGTATAATAGAAGTATCGTAGAGAAGAAAAACATCCCTTTTGTCCCATGTTTGAAATATATAAAATAAAATATATATAAAATAACTAAAGAAGAATATTTTTATCACGACGTCAGTTTATTATTATTATTATTATTATTATTATTATATTACTATCATTATCAGCTTATCATAGTTCAAATACCAAAATCAACTAAATCTGTTCTTTTTTTCTTCTCTTTGAAATGCTTACAATAGACTGTTTTGTACCTAACAACTTGACTGACCATTAAAATTGCTCATGACTTGAACTCAAGGGATGTAGTGAAAAAAAAAAAAAGTCCACCTTTCTGAAAACTGAGATTTCATGATCCATTGCTGTTATTCTTCAAATCTGCTGCTCGACTTGGATCTTTTAGCTCATACAAAGGCGTTCCCAGGGAGGCGTTCTGGGAGGGGGGGGGGTGTGGTATCAGCAGTGAACTCTGTTTCTCAGTTAGGTGCCATAACAGCTATATCTTCACCAAGGAGTTCATATTGTTATACTGAAGGGTGGACTCATGGCGTGACCTTAACAAAACGCCATGTGTCTAGTGTGTCAATACTGGCGCCATGGCCATAAGTTTAGACTAAGTATTGCTATACTCGTGCACGGAGTGTAGGTCAATACTTTTAAAATTTTTTCTTGAAAGACAAACGGATTCATGGTTTATTTTAATTTTTTTTTTAAAATTACCAAGAGCTACAGCAAGAACAGATTACAAAAGACTTGCTATCGTACGATAATGACAGTGTTAATTTCGTTTCATTTTGAAATAATTTACACCTGGTAAAGTAACATCAACGGCGTTAAGTGTTAACGTTTACTAGGTTTCTTGCCTCTATAGGCATGGCTCCACATTCGGCACGCATGACGTCATCAGTCCACTCTCCAGTATAATAGTATAAGCTCCTTGATCTGCAAAAGGACAAAAGCGTGTGAAGGGATGACATGGGAGCGGCAGGGGTGGGAGCTGGGAGGGATGGAGATCCGAGTATGAGCTCTCAACTCAGTGCTAATGGTATCGATTGCGTAGATCATTGCGGAATTAGAGCCGACACGGCGATACACAATTCGTTTACACTCCGAGCTAAAATGAACGTGAGGTAAAATTGAAACACGATGTTAGCTGGAAGTAAGTACAGTGCTCACTCAGAATTAGCGGTAAAAAAAACACGTTTAGTAATGAATAGTAATGTTAGGTTTTGTGGTTATAATTAATTTATTGGTGTGTCTATCTGGGCGTACTATTGCAATGAGGAAGCATAGGCAAATAAAAACTGCACCACAAAGTAAAGGCGAAACAATTTTTTTTTTATTCTTTCGCACATAGGAGCGTCTGGTCGCATTTGGGGAGGGGGTGGGGGGGGGGTGGGGTAGCCTTCCCTCCCGACACGTTACATAACTAACTGGATAAAATAACTTTCTTACGCACGGACAGAGAGAAAGAGGCGAAAAAATAGGCCCAGATAGACCCCGGGGTCTAGCTGCACCAGTAGGCCCAAATAGCTGGCGCCTTTTTATTTTACTGGACAAATGGCATTTTTCATGGATCACAGACAGCAGAAGCCTCACATAATACAGTGCACACCACTTTAATCGACATGGCTTTTAAAGACATTTCTTTTTTATCGACATGATTTACTAAGTCCGGATTTTTTTCCTCTTTATTGTAAGTTAATAGACTCCTCTATATCGACATCCTCTCCCTTTAATTTCTCTTATATCGACATGTCGATCAAACTCGCTAAGCCGTGCAGGCCTTATTTTTGTGCACAAGAAATCTCCTCGTCCCTCCTCACTCGTTCAAACTAGAATTTAGAAGAGGAGAGCTGCGTGCCCTTTGTATGACACGCTGGGTAGTCAGGGAAGGAGAGCAGTAGTGGGCACAATAGACCTTCACAAAACCCCATGTGGCCTGGTGGCCCCACTGGAAAGGAAACAAAGTGGCTTTTTCTAGTATGAACTACCATACTGTCAGCAGGGGGGAAAGGGTTGTTGTGTGTGTTTGTGTAGATCAACATGTGACACATTTACACATCCACCCACATGCTTTCTAGATGAAGATCTAGTCTGACTTGTGCAGCAAACAGGTCTCATGTTTCATACAATCGTTAGGAACAATCACACTTGAATCAGTAGATCTAATCCCTGCTGTTTTCATTCTTGTGCGCAAGATCTATCGACAGTCCCTTTCAGGGCCAAATATGATAACAAAAATGTTTTAAAAATTGAAAGGATGGGTGCTGATTTTATCTCTTTTTTTTTTTTTTTCTGATCAAGGGCAATAACTATCAATATTACGATAATGGCACAGTTGCTTCACCTTATGCCAAAATGCAGCACTATTACTTGCTATTATTATTGCAGTAACCCTCCTCTGCACAAAAGAACACTATCTTAAACTTAAAGAGGTTTCTCACATATCGACTTTCTCTTATATCGACACAAAATGTCTGGACCCTTACATGTTGACATATCAGGTGCGCACTGTATTACGAAATGTCACCATTTTTCTCTATTTGTTCTCTATGGCCTGCCAATTCAGTTTTTTTAAAATCTTTTCTTTTTTTTTTTTTGTCTCGAATCATTTTTGTTCCCACATACATGGACCATTCACTCTTTGAATAAAAAGATCAGTGAAGAAAAATATTGTAGTTTTCAGTGATGAAACAAGCTGATTTACCATTACTATGCCATTAGATGTATAAAGATTCTTCATAGAGTGCTGTATGTAAATGTACATTTATTTGTTGTTTTTGAAGACCTAATGTGGTTCAATTTTTTGTATTTAAATTTAGATTTGTCTTGTGAAAATACAAAGGTATTTTGCTATTGTCTTCAGCAAGGTCAGAGGACACAAATGCATAAAAATATTACATGTAGTTTGTGAAACAAAAGAATAACATAACATCAACAAACACACAACACTGGCTTTTTTTTTTTTTAAGTTGTATAGATATAACAAAAGCTGAAATTTCACCGTCTTTTTTTTTTTTTTTTTCATTAGTCATTTTATCAATATCATGTTGAGAGAAGATTGATTTCTTTGAAGGCCATGGCTAGCCGGACTTGAGTCTATTTAGTTTCAAAATATAGCCAGACTTATTCAGTCTGTGCCATCGTCTGAATTTGTCATTTAGTTTTGAATATTTGAGTCTATCGTGTTTCTTTGGGAGAAAATGGGAGGCTTGTATGTGCAGCTCTAGCCACTTAGCTCAAAATATGCTAAATAGGTTAGATGTACATGTATGTGTTTTATGGTTTTCATTTAATTGATTCTTATTTATTCAGAATGTCATGGTAGTGCATATCATGATCTAGGCTGAAGGAGATAATACTTTTGTGAGCTTATTTATATATATACACGTACATTGTATAAAATACATCTTGCATACAAGGATCACCGATTTGTAACAAATGTAACATGACTCCACATAATAATTCAAAAACTGTAAATTGATGTAGATCTATCATGCTGATTTTTTTTTTCCCCCCATCAGTTTTATTTTTTATTTTTTTTAAAGATAAGTACTCAGAATAACCAGTCAATCTTGTCATATTGGACCTTCTCACAAAGATCGGTCTCTCAAAAAGAACACATTTCAATTTTCAAATTTAATTTGTTGTTGTTGTGTTTTACTTTTCAAATTTATATGATTGTGTTAACAGCCAGTTTTCTACACAGAAGTTGCTGGGAGCAGTATTACTATTTTCAAATGTACAATAAGATTACAATATTGTGAAGCAAAATCACTGTTTGAAACATTTTTTTTTTCTTAAGCCTTTCAATAAAAAAAAGAAAGTAGGATTATTTCAGCTTTTAGAAGCTGCCAATTTTTGCCCAGGAATTTAGTGGGTAGAAATTTTGAAATTTTGCCCGGACAGCGGCACTGAGCCTATTTTTTCCATCAATTTTGAACTGCCAAGGGTTCTTAAATGTGTATTACGTACGCACGGGACCTCCTAAATAAATTCGCCCTTATCTGAGATGGTTAGACATCAGGCTTCCTTATTCACTGGAAGCCAGGGGACCATTGAGTCACTGAAAAAATACGGGATTTCGATCTTTGTGTCCTGTCATCCCCCGATGCAGAACCTGCGAGTTGATCCCGGCCTGTTTTCTCCATGAGCAGACGCCATACCCATTGAGCCACTGCGTCCCCCGCATAATTCAAATACATACGTATATGAGTGTCAGAATTACATTCGTTAACAATGGATTTTTAACTGTATGTGTATGAATTTTAATTATCAACAATGCATTTTTTTTTTTCCCCAGAAACACGGTTATAGTCATTCGGCTATACTGATTTTACTTTCATAATCCAGGAATATCAAATTATAATACTATTGCTATATGTTTTGTTATTTTATATTCTTTTTGTTTTATGTAATATTCCTTTCATAAAGAAAAAACAAAACAGGAAGATTCTTCTTCACGGTTCCTTTATATGATATCACTAACAAGGAAAAGATATTTCTTCATCAAATCCTTAGGATTTCATTCATTTTTCCTACTCGGTACTAACATTTTTTTTTTTTTTTGCTTAAGGAATGTAATAAAGGATAGAATTTCCTTTCATTCTAGTTCATTTTTCCACTGACAAAAGGCTGTATCTGTAAAGTCTCTAACTGAAATTTTGTCTATAACAACAAATAATACAATCTTTCACTTATAGGGTGTTTGTAGTTATTGTTTTTTCTTTATGTGATAGTGTTGCTTTTAATAGTATTAAAAAAAAAAAAAAAACAATCTGTCTGATATATGTCGCATGACATGTACAGATGTAAACCTAAGGAGATCAAAATTAGTACACTGCTCATTTCTTTTGAATTCCTAATTCTGGTGTTGCAAATTCAAATTTTGCCATTTTGATTTTTTTCTTTTTTTTTCCCATGAAAATGCACCATGTTCGAGTTTGGCTCGCTTTGTACAAACACAAATGTAAAATATTTGATTTTGTAATGCAATCTAAGTTGAGAAGTTTTCATTCCTGATCTGTAAAGCTGAAAAATTTTGACAGTAATGTGCATTTTTCTTACTGCAAATTTGACAACAAAATTGTTTAACAGTGCTCATGTGTGTATTTTGTTTTTTGTTTGCTTGTTCCTCAGAAATGGATCAAATTGTAAATTTATGTTTAATTTTGTTTTGAAATTGAGGTACAATGAATAAACCATCACCTTAGTTCACAAGTGTTCTGTCTCCTTTTTCTGGAAAATCAGCATTTAGTTCCATCAACAGATTATGCTTAACACCTACTGCATTACTTAACTTAGGTTGAAAATGTATATGAATTACACTGGCCATACTTTATGCTTATTGTGGATCCTCTATATTACATGTAGAGTGAAAACTATTTATATATTTCTCAAAATTAGAAAAAGAGATAGAACAACTGTGTACTGAGGCAACGAAATGCTGCCAGACCTTCGCACTAAATTGCTTATGTACAGTAAATCTCTGCCTTTCCACAGCAGGTGCGACACATATCTGTGTGTTCAGTGCCACTATAATGCTAATAATTGTAACAAGATAATTTCTGTAACACCATTCTTGGCAGGTGGTTGTTATGAATCTGTTAAATCTCTAATAATAAATTAGTGCAATAATATTCTAGTGTTTCATGTTCTCTTGTTGTCTTCACTTTCAATGTCCAGTCCAGTTCTGATGACAGTTTGTCTTAGTATCAGGATTATTTCACTGATAGTGTTACACACCATTATATACTGGTGTAGCCTGATGCACTGCACATACTAGAAATTGTAGAGAATAGTTTCTGCATGAACTTTGTGCAATCGATATCTGCTTGTCTCACTTTTCTTTTAATTACTATTTAAAAAACTACATCTTCCTGCAGATGAACGATGCTGTCTTGGGCTGATCTGTGACGCCTAGGAGTTTGTATCTTTACCTGATGTGATAAACCATAGGGTATGATGTGTGATTTGTCAAACAAAAGAAACAGTCTGACGTTTAAACCAATAGCTGACATGGCTTATAATCACATTTTTATTTTCTTCCATAAATACAATGGATACAAAGTTTAACTTTTTCGGGCTCTATCACAACAGAATTTTAAATATCAACAATAACAGGGGCACAATCATCAGGCTCTGAGCTGAAATCCCACTTAAATTTTTCTGTGAGATGTTTCTGAAAGTTAACTCCTTTCTTGCGTAGTTTTGGATCAACACTTTCTCCTGATAAATTCTGAAAAAGTTCATACAGAGTAGCTGTCAAAAAATTATTACTAGTAACAATGTCAACAAAAAACTCAGATGGTATTTCTCTGATCTGAAAATGCAGAAGGGTAATAAATGAAAGATAGACATCTGGATATTGAATCACTGCATCACTGCTGGTACATATCAAATGCACAAGTTTTTTCCACTGTTCAAATGAATCATAGCTCTGTCCAATTAGAAAGCACACAAATGCAAACTGAGTTTCACCTAGTAGTTTCTCCATATTTTGGTGATATCGTTCAGAGAGCAGAATATTCAGTGCATATGTGGAGTCCATGCTGTGCTTTGAGATTTCAGCAGCTGTTGAGCCATCTGGATATTTTTTCTTTGGGACAGTACTGTATCTGATCTGTGTCCCTTGAACACTTTTGAGTTTTGGGAGTTTTGAGATCTTGGTTTTAGGCTCATCTCCACATTCCATTTTCTGTGAAGTTTCTGCAGCAGTTGCTGCTGCAGCCTGCCGGGATTGTGTGGTACTCGCCTCTGATTCAAACTGTGCCTGTGAGAAAATCTGACCACACTCTGGATGTAAAAGCTCAACAACTTCTTTAGTAATGTGATTTGTCAGTGAAATCCATTCTTTGTACCTGCAAAATATTTTGAACAGTCTTTTACATAAGTATGCTATGCCCCCCCCCCCCAAAAAAAAGAGAACAGAAAATCTTATTTCAAAAATTGTACATGTACTGGAAAGCTGGTGTGTGTACATTTTTGGTAATCCTTATTTGTCATTGTTAGCCTTGCCACAAAATAGTGCTTTTGGGCTTTTTACTCAATCTATTTCAGCAAATTTTGTCTCTGAAAAGTATTTTTGATTGATATAGAAGGATTCTGTGAAGGAAAAAAATTCATTCACTGTTGAAAAATGTATAAATTCTACACACACACACACATCCCCAGCCCCCTCCCCTCAGTTTGATGAGTGCCTGATTTCATCGTGTTGTGTCTCATATGAAGAAACAAGGTCATTGCACTGGCTTGTACAGTCAACTACACTTGAAGTCATTTAAGCTGATCTTCAGTCCAATTGATTTTTTTACTTTGGAACAAGCACAGCAGTAACTTTCTGATAAAATAAATGTGTTGACTTCAACACAAGCATTGTAATGCATGTGTTGATTTTAATTACATTCCCTGATGTGTTTTATAAAATTTATTGGGTTATGCCTTTAGCCTTTATCCCTATTCAAAAAAATAAACTCAAGCAGAATTCCCCACTCTAACTCTAAGTTAGTAGTGGTAGTAGTAGTATTTTGTCTTGAGTCAATATCTTTAAGAAGTTTCACCTTTGTATCAGACTGAGAACACTATCCGGTGGAACTCGAATATCAAAAAATCAAAAGAACCAGAACTTTTATTTCTTAATATCAAAATTTCTTCATATACATGTACAAAAGAGACCATAAAACAGGGGGCGTGACCCACACATTGATTCATCATTCCGGTAATTATTTCCCTGACAACAATGCCCTTGCAAAGTCTTTGCATACGTTTTTCAGTTGGTGCACAGAAATATGTCCAACAATAACAAACTTTAACAATGAAATATCAAAACTGGTAGGCTACTGAACGACATGTTTTACTCTGTGCTGAAAGCTAGAGTAATGTGCTGCGGGGTGTAGGCTAAGCAATAAACCCGGTTCAATCGATGACCACTTCAAAACCTCAGTAGGTGCGTGTTACGATTTTGCAGAACATTCCTTGACACGGTAAAGATTACTCCTCGTCTTCCCCACCCAGCATGCCCAGCCCAAACTGCTTTACTTCCACCTGCATGGACAAAGATACCCTGCCGACACCCCAGACTGTATTACCTGGGCCTAGCCTATTGCATAAATATCACACAAACGTTGTCTAATATCACACAAACGTTGTCTCACTTTAAACCATCACTGTGAAATTAGAGCTGGTGGGCATTGTTAGGAGTGGTTCAACAAACTGAAAAACTGGTCGCCCACAGTTTAACCATTTTTAACAAGCCGCTGCGTGGTTTTACTCAACACCTTCTGGGAAAGTTATTTCTTTATAAGCAATTTCCAAGGTTTTATTAGAAAAAAGAATAAAGAAATAAAACAGGACTGCATATTCTTTTCTTTATTACTGAAATTTCTCAATATGTGATTTTGTAACATCAGAGTACTTTTTCTCAGACATTCTGATCATGAAGTTAAGTAAAAGGTTAACTAGATCTAGATCTAGTCACGGCGAGTGCAGTATATAAGAGTAGGGATGAACGTGATCTGAAAATATGACTGAAATCGGGCACAGTACCTGTCTGCACTGTCTTCGTGTGTGTGTGCACCCAGAGTACTGTGGTGTGGTCAAGATGGTCAATGACTGAGTGTGTGTATGCATGCTTGCCAATACATGCGAGAAAGGCGAGGAGAGGAATCCCATGTTTGTGCATCCAGCCAATGTGAGACAGGTAAAGAGAGCCAAGCATCTTCTCAATACAGTGACAGGCCCACAGATTATAGTATGTCGCAGTAAGGCGTCTTGCAATCTCTTTAACTTTTTTTCCCTTGGTCCTCACAGTCTACGACTGCAGTAGGCCAACTTGGGTTATTTGGAGTGGCCAGAACTAATGAAATATCAAGGGAAAAAAAATGGACCTCCAGAACAGGTTCACTTTTTTTATTTACAATTTATTTAAGTAAGCGAGTTGACTTCTCTCAGGTTCCATTGTATATTCAGACTTTGAAGTCAATTGGTTCAGAAACAAAAAAGCCTTCAGGAAAAAGGTGAAAAGAACATACATTCTGAGAAAACCACAACTGAATTTTCATGACCTTTTTCTACAGTCTCCATGTGGTGCTGGGTTGGTGCTGTCTTGGAGCACAAAGCTGATGTTTCTGGCCCCAACTAGTATTTTTCTTATATCTGAGGAGGTCAAAGTGTCAAAAAATAGCAAACACTCATTTTGATATTCTGATCTCAAAACCTCACTTTCAGGACAATACTGAGGAATGGACCAAGCCGGCAGTGGCAACATAGGTCCTAAAACACAATGCACAAAGGTGATGGGAGCTGATGTAAAAGCTGATATTCTATTCCATACTTTATGGAGTATAGCAAGCAAATAATGAACACTTGCACCATAGCATAGAAAAGACAACTAAGGTTAATTCGTCAGACAACCAGCTTACCTTTCATAAGGATATGGTCCAAGATATCGATCTAATTCCTGTTTGTTAGTTTTGTATCTCTCTTCATCATCAGATGAGATTGGATCACTCTTGATGTCTGAAAACATAAAAAATATAATATGAGACATTTAAATACAGCTATCTCTTTTACTTAAACCTGTCTCTAATTACAGTCTAAACAAAATTCAGTTAATCCTAACCATTTGTATAAATTCTAGTCACAAATCATCTGCTTCTCCTTCTGTTCCATCAATTTTAAAACAATTCATCACTTGAATTTACAATGTATTATATTCTTTGCAGGAAAGTGGTAGACCTCATGAGTCATAATATGTAGACCTATGTCCACACTGAGTTCCTGGATCCTTTTTAGTCACTCTGTTTTCTTAAAACCACAAAAAAAGAATTGCTGGACTTCACCAACAGCTTGAAATCTCACCTTCTGATTTTTTGTCCCATTTTCTTATAACCATTTCCTTTGCTGAAAAGTTGTAGAAAAATCCACTTCTAGGTCCCGTCTGCCCATCTGAATTTACAGAACTGTTGAAAAAAGAAGACACATTATTTTCAACCAGCCTCTTCCCTGCTTGTAAGTGAAAGATAAAAACAGTCAAATGCATCAGTCCAAATATGAAGCCCTCTACCTGACCTGGCAACACAATGAGTTTAGTTAAATTAAGAAGAATCACAATACTGATCGCTGGTGTCATCAAAATCAAGTGTTTTTTCATTTCTTGTGCTAGTAAACTAGATCTATGGGCCTACTTCACATCAAAGTTCTACATTGACAGATGGATAAATTCCATAAAAAAAGGTAAAAATAATAAAAAAGAAAGTTTATATATTCCTGAGAAAGCATATTAATGGTTTGTAAAACTGTATAATATACTGGCTTGATTCATTATCCAAATCATGTAAAAAGACATCTTATTCACCTGTAGTAAATGAAATGTATGCCTGGTGGTATCATCTTGACTCCTCTGAAATTCGGACCAACAATCCATGAATTGTAGTCAATACCAAACTCAGATCCCTCTGGAAAGTCTACCATGACAAATGTTCCACCTTGTTCAAATAAAACTCTGGCCTTCTTGGGATCCATCACTGAACTTGCCCCTCCATTAGTCTCTAGTAGATGCAAAGTTAAATAAATACCATAGTTTCACAATTATTTATATTCAACATGTAAAACTAATAAGTTAATTTTTGCACCATGACATCATCTGAAAGGATAGTCAAAAATTATATGGGATAAAAGTAAATTAAGCAATAATTCAATTATATTTTTGTGACTGTCCCTTAACTAACGATAAATTTTGATCTAAGGAAAGACAACTTAATCATCTTGACAAAAATTAACAGAAAACCAGATCTATGTATTTCCTTTATACCAAAATTTAAGACATATCTATAGGTCCATTTTGCTATTTCAAAAGCATCTAGAATGTTTTTCAGTTGAATGAAATATTAAATCAACATCAAAACTATTGCAATGTAGTTCAGGATCACATATATTTCTGGGAATTCGTCCAAAATAAAATCATAGTCCAAGCTATGTCAATATCCTTGAGATAATGTGAGAACACTCAGAAATATCCATCAAGATTTCAGGTTCATTTTTCTAATTTCAATTTTTCTTTTTTATGCTCGTTGTGTGAATATAGTGTTTACCTTGCTTATTTTCTTTGGTGTTATTAACTACACAACACTTAAAACAAAAGGTTTGAGGCTTTTCTCAAGACACACATCAAAACAACAATTAGGAGCCAGTTAATGATGAGAAGTGAATTAATTAGCAAACTGATGGTGTCAAAGGCATGCATCATCAATTCTGAATCTGACTGTGATTGCAACAAAAGAACAGGCTAAAAAGTTGATCTCTCATTGAAAATCTCATTCCCTTCAAAATATTATTTAGATCTATCTAGACTTCAGAACAGCCTTTGGAATTTTGCCCATCAGTTACAGATCCAGAAGGGGGATGCAGTGGTCTCCGCCTAAAAAGTCGGTTGCCAGGAGACCAAAAGCAGGCTCTCCGGTGGACGGGGTTTCTTGGTGGATTGAACAGTTACATTAGCCATATGATCATAGACTGTTTTCACTACTACAATTACCATTAGTCAAAGACTTTACAATGTAAATAAGTACAGGATGTGTTTAGTAATTAGGTAACAATTCCTGATCTTCCTACCATATGAATCAGATTAAAAAATGCCCAGCATTGAAAAGTCAAGATGGTTTTCATGCAACAGTATCATTGTTGAATGAAAACATGATACTACTACATGTTATCCTACAGATAATCGCATGAATGACTCAAATGTTTACAATTAGCCAAACAAAATGAAGAAGCAAACAACTGACCAGTCAGGATGCTATTAACTTACACCTCCTTACCCAAAGAGCCAATCACAAATATTGTCATAAGTGTTGTCTTGAAAACAAAGAAATGCTTACAATGTGGCCTGATTATGCAGTCATACATCAACCATCTCTCCTATGCCATTGTCTACCTGTTTCCTTCACCCTCCTCCCCATTTAGCACTGTATGTTTCTCTCAAGTGGACAATATGATGTGAAATTACACATAAGTCATGACAAGTATGTATATTGGACAGACACAGGGCTTCTCCTAAGATCACATAAGTATGTTATGTGTTAGATCTATGTTACATGTATTTTTTTACCAAGGTTGTGGACAGCTGAGATAACCACACCACTACAGGAGGTTGAAAAGCTTATAAAAACCATAACAACAACCTCCTAAGGCAGATTTTCATTTGGGTGCGGTTCTTTAAATAGATATCTGGATCTAGATCAAAATTGTAAAGAAAAAATTATGTTTCCCAGAAGAGGCAGACTCTAATGCAGAGACCACTGTATTAGTCTCAAGGACAAAGCAAGGCAAAGGCTAGGATCAGCGACTGAGAAGAGTCCTGAGCACACATACATTACTTTTGGCTAGATCTAGAGATCTATGTGCAGAGTCAACTAAAGTTTAGACTATTCATTTTTTTTAGTAATTAGGCCTAAGTTTGGCTCACATAGATTTAGATCTTGATCTAATCTAGATCTACAGGCCTATCTACTAACATCTACAGCTGGAAATGACTGTTTCTGGTATTGCCTTGATTGCAGCACTGAACAGTTGGCGCAAGATCTCTCTAAATCTCCACATCTCCATCTATAAGTATCATCTAGATATGTATCGTGGCCAGTTGAAATGAGACATAAGTTGCTGGGCTAGAACCGAGAAATGGGGCTTTGAATGTGATGCGGGGGGGGTCAGACATTAAATTTTTTTTATTGCAGAAATCGAAAGTGCATTCATCTCTGAACATGGTAGCATTGGTCTTACCCTCTACTTATAAACATTTCCTCATTAAATTGGGTTTTAATGGGAGGAAAGTATGTAGATCTAGGAACTATGCATTCGACTGTTGATTTTCTCGGAATTTCAGTCATTGCTGGGGGGTCCCAGCTTGTCTCTTTGAACTGCAATATATCTGGCTAAAATGAAGCTAGCTCAAAACTTTTTTCACCATCTGAGCGGGTATGAAATAAGCTTTCACATGATACCAAAAACCCCATATGGTGAAAGATCGACACACGTCTAATGAGGTATTTCGAGAAAAATCACATGACCGAGGATTTTGGCTCACACGCTGATTTGTTTACTTGCTCTGCGC
>JBCAUA010641850.1:0-15828 GCA_038406235.1 Peronia verruculata
TATGTATGTATGTATGTATGTGTATGTGTGTGTGTGTATATGCATGTATGTATGTATGTATGTATGTATGTATGTTTGTATGTATGTATGTGTGTTTGTGTATGTGTGTGTGTGTATGTATGTATGTATGAATGTGTGTGTGCGTGTAAGTGTATGTACGTGCATGTGTGTATATGTGTGGACTGTTATCAGATACCACTTCTGTCTCAGTGCAAATTTAGTCCCTACATCTGTGAACGAAGTTTGAGATCAGCAAAAAGTTTACCTTTCAATTAAGCAATTGATGTTTTTATACCTATTATATTCGAGCAATCAGAAAAACAGATCGTATCCCCTGGTTGCTACGACGCCTTAATTATCCTTCATTCTACTATTTAACATTTTCGTATTATAGAGTCATGTAATCAGAAAATAGTATATTTCTCTGCTGTAGTTAGATTTTCATTTGGCTTGTATGCAGCACTTGCGGACAATCTGATTCGATGCTAGATTGGAATAATCTCAAATAATTACATTGAAACAATTTCTTGATGATAGAGACAGGTTTTGTTTGTCCAGCTGCTATAATCACGGTCCATCTGTGACGTCGACATTAAGGTGGTCTGCTCTTTCCTATCGTTAATGTAAAACTGGTCTGTGATACCGCTTTTGACTTTGGTCAGGAACATTAAATTGTAGCATGACCGGTAAAATGAGTCCGATTTTTTTTTTTCATGTAAGGTATTGCTGGCTTTGATTTTGATGAAAAAACAAACAAATGAAAACTTTTAGGCCTCCATGCCGTGAACATTCAAAGGTAATTTCTGTGATCCCATGGTCAGTAAATCCAATTTTCTCAATGAAACACTATTTGAAACCTGGTTTGTTTCATCTGGTGAGCATGCATATCTTCAGAGATTTTTTTTTTTTTATTTAGGTTTTGATTTATCTGCGCATTTGCCCAAAATTAGTAGGGTATATGAAAAGTATATATAGGCCTTACAATGCTTATTAACAAACAATGCAAAAGATGTTTAAGAGCATAAAAAAGAAAACATACGGAAGCCTTAAAAAATAACTCTTTACTGGATAAAGATAAAATGGAAACGATAATTAAACAAAATAAGTAAGGGAAGAGAGAGAAAGAGAGAGAGGGAGAGAGAGGGAGAGAGAGAGAGGGAGAGAGAAAGGGAGAGAGAGGGAGAGAGAGAGGGAGAAAGAGAGAGAGGGAGAGAAAAGTAGAATCAATCAAAGAAACAAGAAACTAACCCAAAACAATACATCTATACAGAAACAACTGAACAGGCAAATCCCATATTGGTAGAAGATAAGATACACTATCGTGGTAAGTACGAAAATGAGAATGAAGTTAAAGAAAGGAATGAAAAAAAAAAAAAAACTAGGAGAGCCGATGATATATGTCCCATGTCCAATCATTCGACTCCATCAAATCAAGTTTTCACCACCGAGGAGTAATTCTCTATTAAAAGTAACATCGTCACAGATGATTAGTCTAACAGTTCAGACCAAGACTATAAATATATTGACCGAGTGAGTGCAACCATGGTTACGAAACACAAGCTACTCACTCTCTAAGGCCACCAAACTTGCTCGGGCACTTTTCTCACCGCTAGGGCGTTCAGCTTACCACAGAATCCCCTCCTGTTATTGACAGTCAAGTAGAGTAATGTTTATTAACTCTTTGGACGGCCAACAATGCGACCCAGACTGTTTTAACGTTTTTTTTTTCTCTAACTCTTAGTGCTGGTTGGCAACAGAAAATAAATTAGTCTTGTTCACACAAGGCTTAATAGATTCTTAATAATAGCTAAAGCCGGCAAAAGCCGGATAAGAGAAAGAAAAGAATGGGTATATCCAGCAAAAGCCGGGTAAGAGAGAGAAAAATGGTATCCACCATAGAAAGGACAGAGAATTTTATTGCTAGACTAACGAATATTCGAGCGCAGTCGTTATGTTACATAAAACAGTGTCTCCGCTGGGTAAATCGAGATAACAACAGAGAGTAAAGTGCGTAGAGTATGCATTGTACAGATATAAGCTCTAATTAAATGCCATCTATTAAAATGTCATCTATTATTAAGCGATTTATTATTACGTTAGCTGTTTATTTTTGTGCACTTGCAAGTATGATATATTGATATACGAAGAAATTCCATAAAGTTTCAGATCAATACTCCTTATGGATAGGCTTTATTGACTTCACACGCATTGCCACCATCTGCGTATTTTAAAAATTTTCTATGTTCGACAATGATCTTCAACGCCGAAATTTTCAACCAATTATTAACATTATTTGAAGGGGTTAAGGGCCAAATATTGCCATGAATGTTTGCATGCTGTTCTGGTACTTCTGCATCCTGGAGAACACAGGGTCTTCTTTTGGTTCGGAAAATTCTTCGGAAAATGATCGATGTGGTCGGCCAGCCAATAGTGTCATTGGAGAAACAATAGCCTCTGTGAAGACTATCATCGAGCAGGGTGCAAGAATGACATATGAGAAGATAGAGCATTTATTGGAGCTCTCATCCCCACATGTGCGGGATTTTTTTTTTTTTTTTCAGGAAGGGTAATATACAATTGCGTAAGATGTACGCCAGATGGATTCTTCCACAGTAGATAGAACAGCAAAGCAACAGAGCCTTGATTACTACCATCGTACGCTTGAAAGATTTGATGAAGAACAGTTTTGGGACGACAGAAAACATCCTAATAGGTGATCAGATATGAACATACATGTATCACTTGGAAATCAAACGGCAGTCTCATATCTGACTGTTCCCCCGTGAAGGTCCCAATGAAGTTAAGCGAACTTGGAGCGTAGGCGCTATACTAGGCAAGTAAATGATCGCCTCTTCCTTCTTCTGTAAGGGATATTTGGATACAGCGTCCCTACATGGAGCCCGAACAATGACTGCAGATTAGTAACCGTACCATTCTTTAGAAATGGATGAAAAGACTCACAAAAACATGCACGCAGAGAACTGCTATGTCACCATGACCATATGAATTAGCTGAGAACTACGTCACACTGTCATCCCATCCGTCTGGTTCATTTTGTGATTATCCTTTTTTTTTTTTTTTTGGTCATACATCAAACAACAACTGCGAGGAAGGAATTTTGAGTTGTGTTAAAAATCCATGAAGTTTTTGATGCAGAGGTCATGCCAATGCCAACTTCCAAATGGCAGAATGCTTCCATTCTTGTTTGCGTTACAAGGATAAAATTGTGCATAGCAACCCCGGGGAGTACTTAGAGAAGAAAGGAAACAAAATGAAGATAATCTTTATTCTTTCTATCCGAATTCGCAAACTTTGAAAATAGTTGTGTTAGTACTTGGTATTCTGCATCTTGCAACATTGAAAACACGGAATATCCACTTTTTAAACCAAATGAGACATAAAATGCATAACAAGGAAAAATAGTAGATGCAGAATTTGCACATTTTTTGGTTGATTTTCACAGAAACCCTCTTACAGTAAGAGTACGATAGTCAGGGCAATTTCAAAAGCGCTCGTGGTATCGGTATATTATCTAGCCAAATGGTCCCTTCAAGGACACTGTGGTTAAGATACACCGCCATTACTACTAGAGTCTGTCGACCTGTTAGTGGTTTTGAGCATAGTCAACATCATTAGAGCAGCATCCACATCTGTCAGCTCAGTCCTTACACAACATTTTTCCCTGATCACCACGAAAGCTTAAACAAATATCTGTGGTTATGGCTGGTACCATTATCACATAATCAGTGCTGTAACTCTTCTCTTCCCACCCTGTCTTCATCTATAACAGTCCTGGTTCTTCTACTTTCAACAGCGGCGACATTTCCATTCCTCCTATTGCTACCATTCATAACTTCGCCTTTTCTCTTATCTGTCTTCATCTGAGGCGCTCGAAACCTTATAGACGCGTTGCTCTCATTACCGCCTCTTCGCCGTAGACATACCATTAATAGACCCGGTGCAGTTTAAATAGATTTTCGGAGCCTAATGTCAGGGAATCGACTGGAATATGGAAGGAAATGAGTAAAGGAAAAAATAAAATAGACACAGTTACGAGAGGTGGGTAGGAAATAAGTGACTACAATTCTTCGCTGTTTCACAGACTTAATAAAATTAAACTTGAAACCTTCTGAATTTAGATGCCCTTCAAAAATTATAAGGCTTGCAGAGAATAGTGTTAATGATATAATGAAAACAAAATAAATAAATAAATAAATATATAAATAAATGGTAATCATTTAGTTCATTAAGAAAGTGGAAAAACGAGAGCCTATTGAAATCTACCAAATAATTAGCCTGATGCCAATAAGTAAATCAGTCAAAAGAACTAGGGCAAGAGAAAGAGAGGGAAGAAACGTATTTATTGATGATCTAAAGACTCTTTTCAACCTAAATTCACACCGATTTGCAACGTATACAGTGCTAACTTTTTAGATACCGATATTATTATTATTATTATTATTTTTGCCATGGACTGAAGATACAAAGAGTTAATTCTGTTCCAAGAATCTTTCACACAGTTCAGCACAAAAACTATCAGACAAACAAGCGCACCTTCCTGAAATAAAAACAGAAAACTGCAACTTCCATCTCAAAGTTGCTTTCACCCAAGTGTGAAAAACGGACCAGAGTCAACATTCTTTTTCTCATCTTTCTTAATTTTCAATCCTATTTCTTGATGGCCCTGAATGAATTGACTGAAAAAAATGTTTCTCTCTCGTGACGAAATGAAAAAAAAGATGACAAGAGGAGACAGAAAAACAAGTTTGCTTGAAGGGGTAAAGCAGCTGGATATTCCTCAGAATGATCAATTGCAACAGAACTTCGACCTAGAGATCCAACCATAGAGAGAAAATGAAATTTTTAAGCAACTAAAGTATAACTTCAAACAACAACATGCGCTATTCTGATGACTTAAAGGTCTTAGCCATCTCCTTGCTTTTTTATAGTTTAGAAGATTATATGAGTTACATCTACCACACCCAACACCAATAGAAAATTTGGTCTTGTTTCTTAATGCCGAACTGTATCTTAGTTTAGATCCATTTTGTTTTCTTCCTTTCCATACGCTCGTACTGTAGCACTGCATATTTGTTTTCTACTCACACATTTACGACTCAAATAATTTAACTTTCTTCCATTTCTTTTATCAAAGTCTTTTGTTTCAAATTAATCCACTTTTTCTCTTATTCCTTCCTTCCTGTCCCTCTTTAGACTGATTAACTGATTAGTATCAAACCTACTGTGTAGTAAATTTCAAAAGACCTTCGTTTAGTCCTCTTGTCTTATCAACCATTACCATTAACATTGCATCTGTTGTCATTTATTTTAATAAAATAGATTACCCTTATTATTTTGAGGGCTTTTAGAATGAAAAGCCATAGCGAAGAGTTTTATTCCTAAATGTCTTATCTATCCCGCATTTTTAGTGGTTCTTTTCCGTGTCCAGGCGGACCGCATGGTGCGCAGCTCGCCTCGTTTAATTTGGTCCGTGATGTCCCATTGTGAGACTCGAGACGCGCAGGATTTACTTATTAATAGTATGTATATGCTCTTCACCGACCCTGCAGCCTTCCCTTCCTGCTCCCTTCACTCCAGTTTGTTACTAAATATAATAACAGCGACATGCCGTCGTGTTATGCTGAGCTACCGCACTTTGACTAAACACCTTTCTTTTAAATATTTTGTGTCTGGAGAATCAGAATTTGCATTTGGTTTGCGATCTTCATGTCATGACTTTCCGAAAAAAAAAAAAAAAAGCAGTTTTAAAAGAATGAAGTCATGCAGCAAACTGTCCTTTGATATGATAGAAAGTTATATTTGAGTATAAATGAGCCAGTTTTAGTCAGTCATGTGAGTGACTTGCCTCGCCTGACTACGCGGTTTTCCCGCCTGCATGATTTAAGTCAGCTAGACAAGCGACAAAGGCAGGATTTCTTCTCAATCGAGCTGTAAATATTTTAAAGACATTAATGCATTGTTTTTGTTGTTGTTGTTGTTTTATATCAGTTTTGTTGCTTTAAATGTCGCAAGACTAGAATTGTGCTAGATAAAGACCAAATTAATACATTATAGCGGCTGTTCTAGAAGCCGTGTTGCATATGTAGATGTGTTTACAATGAGATTTAGCACGCACGTGAGCACAATCTTCTCAAGTCCAAACCCTAATACTAACATAATATAGCCTGCTCACAAGGGGTTCAATACACACTGTGAGTGCTTGGGCAAAGCGCTTTCTGTCGCAAACGTTATAAAGATCTCTATGTACTTTTATGGGTAACTAACCTTCTCTTGTTAGTAGTGGTGTTTTGTCAATTATTATACACATATGTGTATGACTAGTGTATGTTGTGTTCATTGCTAGAGAGTGTGCTCCAGGGCGAAAAAAAGAGAGAGCCAGAACTTCTCAATGTCTTACCTTCAGATTCCTCCCACCCCTCCCTCGTCCTCATCCCCAAACACAATCACACACTGGCATAGCTATGTACATTTAACATAATTTAATTTATTTATGACTATGATTTTGTGTTGTAAAATATGCAACAAACATTACTAATTAGCTCAATAAGCTGGGCCATTACTGACTAGGTGGACGTGCTTTGGTTTTGTCGGTTGCAGACTATGATGTGACGTCACGTTTTCGCTTGGTGTACAAGTGACAACAACGGCTGATGGACGCCTAGGCTAAGTGCGAAATGTTTAGGGTTTAATTATTTTCTGCCATAGTTACAATGTGCTTCCTGTGTGGCATGTGGATAGAGACCTCGAAAAATAAAACCGTTGCTAAAGAATAGCGGAGAAATAGTGTCTGTAATCTTTCTAAGCCATGTCGCAATAGGCACTGATACCGTACATTCCGAAATCTGTTGGTTTCCTCAGAACCAAAGCAATAAATGACTAAATAAATAAATAAAAAAAAAAAAAAAAACGGCAGAAAGAAAGAACGTGAGAATATAAAAGTGAATATATAAAGAAACTATAAATAACAATAGACCACGAATTACATGAGATAAAGAATAAGTAAAAAAAAATATGTCAGCAAATAAATAAAAAAACGATTTTGAAAAGCAAAGAAGATCATGACAACTAAACAGCCATAAAAAGAATTAAACAAACAGAAATAAACAAAATCAATTCAGTGGTATAGTATTAATTAAATTCCAGCGTTTTCTTTGCGCATAAGAAACAAATTAAAACGAATAAAAAGGAATCTATGTTGCTCTTTGTATTTGTACAGTTTGTGTGTGTGTGTGTGTGTGTGTGTTTCGTTTTGTTTTAATACTAAATACCAAGCGAATTCAGTGTTTATAGTTCATGTCAAAGTAATCTGTCTTATATATCCCTGTAGGAATTCCTCGTCTAACCTCACACACTTCTATGTTTTTGTTCTTTGTCTGCGTGTTTTAATTACCCAATCATCATCTTATCTGCCGATTGAAAGTACGACGGCAGACTAAGACTTCAAGGTGCGCTCCTTGATATGTATAACGCTCTTTGTGAGCTTGTTTATACTGGCAAAGGCTGAATACCTATCATTATGGCTAAATAGATGAGCTTTCGTAAGGTCTGAGGGAAATCCTTGTTTTAACTATTTTGAATCATGAGTCACAAAGAATATAACGAGACAACATTCACCACCCAGCCAAAATTGTTTATCTGTTGTTCTTTCTTCACAGAGAAGTCTGACAGATAATCCTATCATTTATTGTTATCTATCTGATTAATTTAGAATCATTATTTCAACGCGAAGTTAGCAGCAGTATGCGGCAAAGTTTGGGTTAGAAGACAGGACTTCATGATTGTTCAGTTCCCGCTATACACACATCGGTTCTCATCATTGAATAAGGTTACGTTCTAAATACGCCTTTCAACCTCCAGGTTGAGGTAATCTCTACGGTTCTTTCTTGTGCCAAAAAAAAAATAAAAATAATAATAATAATAAAAAAAAAAAATAAAAATAAAAAAAAAAAAAAATAAAAAGATAAGTTTTAAAAATTCCTGCCTTTACTTAAAAAAATAAAAAAGCCAGCAGACTACCTATCCAGCTCAGCTACTCCCTAATCTATTCTTTATCACTGAAAAAGGAAAGAGGAAATAATAACTGAACATTTCTAAAAAAAAAAAAAAAGCAGTACAAAGTCGTTACAGAATCATGAATGGTGAACATGCAATGTGACGTGGGCCTGGTTCATGATGTCATCGTTGAACAATAGGAGATAGGAGAGCAGAGGATTCAAATAAGAAAACGTAAACTTCACTTTCCTCAACTCTTGTTCACGACTGATGGGACATAGCATAATATGAAACATACACACACAGAGACTAAACACTAGACAGTCATCAACAACATAAGAGCAGAGTAGATTCAGATATTGCAGTTTGATAAAGGTATCACTCACAAACGAGCTTCTTTAATGTTTCTCAGTTCCTAATGATGAATGTTAAACGTTAAATGTCCCCTCCAGCACCTATCTATGAAATCATATATCTTCTATTTCGATCATAATCCTGACCGACTCCAGTTTACATCAACAGGCTATTGCAAATCTGGTGTTGACACAGAAAGCATAGATATATTGTCACATTTCATTGACTGAAAAGATAAACAACTGCCTACAAGAAGGAAATGAACTTTACTAATGTGTATAAATGTTAGTGC
Organism: Peronia verruculata; assembly: GCA_038406235.1. Classification (NCBI taxonomy): domain Eukaryota; kingdom Metazoa; phylum Mollusca; class Gastropoda; order Systellommatophora; family Onchidiidae; genus Peronia; species Peronia verruculata. Next base: position 8,660 of record JBCAUA010641850.1, read on the forward strand.
CGTATCCATGGCGTCCGCTATAGTTCAGAGGATGCAAAGCCGTTCCTGCCGAGTGACGTCAGACGAAGGGTTCATTGTTTGCCTCCCCTGACTGGGCACAGCTTTCAACGGCTGGGTTGTAACCGGAAGTCACGCAGCTCTAGGTGGTAGAATGTGTGCGTGGATACCTTAACGACGGAAGAGCTTTTCATTTCGTTACACAGGTGAAGCAGAGGAGCGCAGTATCTCAGAACAGAACAAATCTATTCTCGCCTAAATAAAGTTATGCTACAAATAGCTGGTTAGAGCAGGAAGTTAAGGTGTGGCTGATTCTGTGGACAGAAGGTAAGATAACTGAGATATTTTAAGAAATTTGACATGCTGGCCGCTCAAATAGTTCCATGCTGTAGCAGGTGTGGTTATGCATGCTCAGATTTTGCCTTTTTTATTCATTGACATGGATTTTGCACTTTGAATTAATTATATTTTCTCGTAAGATGAAACTAGAATCAGAACTCATAAATAACAGCTTCAACAAAAACGCATACTACACCTCAAACTTAACAAAATCGATAGCTGATAATTTCTGTGATGGACTTTGAGTCACATGCTTTTCATGGACATTTTTTTTTCTTAAGAGTAAAGTGGACTTTGTTTTTGTTTTATTATTGATTAAAGAAAAAAAAAAAAAAAAAACTTTATTCAGTAAAGAGCACCCTCTTCTTCCTAAACTGTTTCTTTGTTTAACTTTATTCTTTCTTTCGATTTCATCTCGTTTTTTTTGTTTTTGTTGTAAGAACCGATTTCATAACGTGCACCCACGCAAGAAACCGGTGGGAACCAGTAAGCTGGCTCAACATTTTGTTTTGGTTTGATCACTTGTGTTCTGAAATAGATCGAAATAACAACTAACAGTTGTCACAGTAATCGAGGCTATCGACGTAATTTCCATAACTGTTGCCAGTATCTTGGAAACTCGTAAATAAGCTGCCAGTCTTCTATTAATAAGAAAAAATGATTTTGAAGAGGACTGATTTCTTTTTTTTTTTTTTTCTTCAAAACCTAATTGTAAAGCTGTCAGAGGCCATTGAAATTGAAGTGCACATTTCATGAGTGATTACCAAGGTAATCAAATGATTTTTTTTTCACTCATATGCCGCATGGTCTATACATTTGTGTGTATTACACAATATTCATTTGCCCTAGATAAAAATTGAGGTCAAGTACAAGTGACACCCCCTCTTTGGAAAAATACACAGATGTTTCGGAACTAACGTATATGTTTATGTATTATTCTTTTAAATTGTATTTTAAAGCCATAAGAAGAGTCATGGTCCTACCATGGTCCTACTAGAATTACCTTAAATATCCGATTCGAGATTTCGAACTGCCTTCAGTCACTGAAACTCTTGCCAAGATTCACCCTGCTGAATCACGCTATGAAAATCATCACAGCTCGTCTGTTTTTTGTTTCTTTACTCAATTAAATAATACCAACCCACGCACATTGTTACTTCTTCTTGATTTTGTTGAAAACTAACTTTCGCTGTGAATTTGACAGGCATAGTCTCTCTATCAACCTCAATTTGTAAGAGAAATTTCTGTGCGTGTGAATTTATATGCCTTCATGATCTTCGTCATTATCTTCATCAACTACATCATACTTTTTTTATGCCATAACAATTTAAACTGTAATTTCCCACGGCAATTAACCCAATACACTTAACGGGGCAAACAACAGTCTGTAGAACTTGACATAGTAAACAAGTCAATGAAAAGATAAGGTTCCTGGCAAAGTTTTCGAACCTGTTGGTTCTCCGCTGAAACATCATCATCGTCATCACCGTCATTATCATTCTCGTGATAAATAATCGTCGTTTGGGATGGAAGAACGGACAGACAGTGAAGGATTTCCAATTGTCTTCGGTCTTCTGCTGGTTGCAATATAAGATGAATACACAGTATTGTCAGAACATTAGTAATACTAGAGTTGATCATTCTATCTGTCTAGCTAAATAAACCATGAAAAAATCCGTCACATACTGGCGTAGTGACTTACGACAGTGTGACAAACAGCTGTGTTGTCGGCGTGGACGTAGATGGGGACCGGCCAATATTTTGATTGTTCACAACAGGAAGTCGATGATAACCTCATTACAGACATGGATGTCAGACAGGTCAATTGCGTTTTTACTTAACCGGAATTTGTAGCAAAGGAAGCGTGCATAACCATCTTTTTATACAAATAGTGTATTAAAAGTAGAAGAAAAAGAGGAAAAGTAATGAGGATAGTGAGTAGAAAGAAGAAAAAATAAAATGATGAAAATAATCACTAAAAAGCCATGACCTCCTCTTACGACAAGCTAAAGTTAGTTTGTATTATCACCCCACCTTACAGGCTACACAATCTCTGTAAAAAGTCTGAGTAGCGTTCGGATCAGTCTTTTATCAATGATTCCATCAAAGGAAAGAACAGAGAAAATTGCTAAGATTTTTTATGTAGAAACGGAGCGAGTCGCCGACCCATCCCATGTCCAGCTGATTGACCCTGTCAATGTAAGAATAAACTGCTGGAATGCCAGTAGCTCTACAAAGGTGATTATTCATGGTTAAGAAATGGCTGTTTAAGCCTTAATGGCAACATCAGACAGGTAGTTTGTTACTGTCATTCATAAGCAAATGATATTGAACCATTCTTGGAACAGATTTAGCTTATATATATATTTATATATTCCGCAGCACGTTGGACGGAATACTCTATATTCACTCACGCTTTGATGATACCCAGCACACATGAATGATTTCCTGATCGTATCATTTCCGTGTTGTCCACACACACACACATTCACACACACAGTCACGCACACATATACACACATATATTAATATGGCGCCTGTGCCCAAGACTATTCGTGCATGGGTATGGGATTCTGAAACTTATTCACCCGTAACCTCTTTGTGATACCTCATTATACATTTTCTATTTATTACCATTTATTATAGCTGAAATTGAATAATGGACATTGCATAGCGTACAGACTCGTTATGAATCTCTCCAGGCTGACAAGGTCGTTAAAGACTGGTTTGTTACCATTGTCAGTTATCACGTGATGGAAGCCACTCAGCTTCTTGATTTACATTGTGGAACAGACTGCACTATGAACGCAACATATTAAGGATCATTATTGTACAGTTAATTGCATTGTGCCGGCAATAATCTAAAACTCAAATAGAGAGACGAGGTAACTCTGCATACATTTTTATTGAAAAGGTGTTATAATCACTACTACCATGTAACCAAACTTCTCACCACATCGAGATTCAGAACTGAGTCCATTATATATATGAAGTAGATGCTTGCATGTAATTTTTTGATGTTTTTTACCACACAGTTTTTGTTCCCGGCCAACAATTTTCTTTTCTCTGCTCAAATAACCAGAAGTACATTCCTTTTATAGTTTTAAGGATCAAAGAACCGCGGACGATTCAATAAGAGATTGACTTGGCTTTAGGATTAGATTCCATCTAAATATTCCTGCATGGCAATCATACCATGCTTGTCGACCATCCTCTGGAAAACTTCATAATTGCCTCATTACGGAAAATAACAAGGAGTAAAAAGCCATACTATCCCAGAAAGGAACAAGAACATTGTATTTACAGGAAGGTGCAAGAGCCGGAAATGTAGAACAGAGAGAAGGACCACTTTCAAGCTGTATCTTGACTGAGAATTGCTATAATATATTTAGCACTTGTTTCGCAAAGGAAACCAAACCAGTATTAAGCTGTAATATTTTATCTGCGACTTTGTTTACGTGGATCATAATGTGAAAGTGAAAACGCACTGAATGGTGAACCATCTGAACCCCTTAATATCGTTAAAATTTCTGGCTGTGCTTCATTTTTAGTTTAAATATTAAATATTAAACTGTCCAAAATCATAATATGTCAGTCAGAATGACAAGTACCCCTCCCCCTCCTCTTTCGCTTCTATCCTTTCCTTTAGTAGGTTTCTTGTGGTGTGTTAGGCCAGACGGAAATGATGACGGCGCGCAGAGTCTAATATGGTAACACTTTAGTACTACTAGACTGTGAACGAAGCAAATAGTAATACAGAGATATCACACTATAAATTAATGGAGAGATAGAGGGAATGGCAATAAAAAATATATCTGCTAAATATCAACCCTATCTATTAGTCTAAACCCAAAGATCTCCTTCTAAATTAACAAAAATCAATTCACCAACTGTTGTCATGTTATGGTTGGTTGGTTGGTTTCGCCTGGAATCCCCCCTGGGACATAGGCCAGCGACAAGAGCTCTCCAGGCATCCCGGTCCTGGGCCAGACGTTCCAGCTGCCTCCAAGTGCAACCCATCTTTTGTCATGTTATACATTGACACTATTAAGCCAGGGCCTACAAACCCAGTGATCCCGCTGTAAAGTTAATCCTAGCTCATCATAGATGAGTTTGGGTTTGTTTAATCTACTTTTAGGATAATCAAAGCTCCAGATAAATGTGCCTGTCACGGATTATGTTTCACTTCGTTTGTAGCTTAAAGCCAGCTCATCCTGCCTTTCCTCGACCAACATTTGCCAGCCATGTATTTAAATTGTAGAGAAAATCAAATTAAAATACTTAGGTCAGACTACTAATTAACCTGATTAAGAATCTGGAACTCATGGCACTGCAAGCTCTCGCTAATAATTCTAAACCACCTGATCGGGAATGTTATGCTTAGTTAAGTCTTATTAGATTGGATGTAATGAGGATGCCAAAAGATGAGTTAGCGATCAGAATTTGTGGAAATGTATATGTTAAAATCGCAGAAGCGTCAAGGGGCTGGTTCCGTTATGGATGTATTCATTTTACACACTAATTACCCTCGCCCCCCCTTCCCCCAACCTTTTTTTCTTTCACAAAAAATGACACACAGCTCTTTGATAAGATATTCAACTTATGTAGGCATGTATATCTAAAAGAGCGCTGTTGAATAAAGGTCATTATGGACACAGCTGAGTTCCATGGATTTCTTCTGATAACTTTAGGAACAAACTTCTCAGCAGTTGTTAGCGTGACATTGTTTATGGTACATAATAACTGGGATTTTTGCGTGGCTGCTGTGCAGTAGTTGTTGTAGTCAAATGTAAGCGTTTACAACATCATGAAAACAAAGAATATTCTTGTAGCTTGGGAATCAAAAATGCTATATCTTGAAATCTTCTAGATGTATTCCATGGCCGTTACAGACCACAGCATTCACACGATAATCTTAAACGTGACAGAAAATTGTTCAGTATTCACATGTCCTTTAGAAAATTAAAACAAACTATCATCAGGGCACTGATAACAAACTTTACAAAGCCCCAGACAGGACAACATGCGACGCCACCTTTCTTGGTTAAGACTTAGTAAATCTCAGACCATTAAAGTATGTGTTTGCTGTCCACGTCATTCAAACCACATTGCAAACGCTATGGTACATAATGGGTAGATTTATATTTCCAGGACTTATAGAAGCTAGAACCTCCTTGCAAGCAGCTACATTTGAACAACATCCGTATAAACATCATTTGAGCGTTCCCTTGGGTATGCAGGGCCGTTGATTTCAGAAGGAGGGAGAGAAGAGAGAAAGAGAGAGCGGGAGAGAAAAAGAGAGAAAGAGAGAGAGGGAAAGAGAGAGAGAGAGAGAGAGAGAGAGAGAGGGAAAGAGACAGAGAAAAAGAGCGAGAAAGGGGTAAAAAAAGGTGTTTGTAATGAAAATTTCTATAAATCGTATTCGATAATTTCTTCTCTTGATCCGACAGATCAAGAAGTCGACATCGCAGATTCTGCGTCTTTCACGATAGTCCCATGGGAATACCTTCTAAGATCATGTTTCCATAATCTTTTCTAAGAGTGCGTCTGCTCTTGTTTTCATCGCAGATCTCAACACCTTAGGTATCTGATTTCTGCTCCGTTATATGAACTTTACTTTAGCTCCGACTATTATCCCATGATTTTGTTTTATTACTCGGGCAACTCCATAACACGACTCTTCCATTTGCCGAATCCTCTTTCAGGATGTGATTCACACTGTAGAACACGTGCATTCTAACAAGAAATAAAAAAAAAAAAAATGCAAACTCATTTAGTCTATGCAACAGACTAAATTTATAAGAAAATCTCTCTAATTGTCCCATAGGCTTCACACGTAAAAAAAGTTTAACAGAAATAATAATAATATTAATAATAATAATGATAATAATAATAATACTAATAATAATAATAATAATAATAATAGAGAGAATTCATATAGCGCTTTTCCCCTTACAGTACAGGCTCTAAACGCTTTACAATCAATTATTACCCGGACAGACCCATAGAAGACACTCATAAATGTTCTCAGCTTCCTGGGAAGCATACAAGGCGGCTGCCTGTTAGGCGATCAAATCCCTATCAATCTAACAATATCAATCAATGTCTATAGTCAGGTATCCTTTTAAACGTGGGTGGAGTGTGTAAATTGACTTTCCCAAGAACAAACTGTGGATCTAACATTACTAGTATCTAGAGGAGAATCTATGACAATAGTGGGGGAGTTTTGAAATAATAGCTTAGGACAATCAACACTGCTGTGGCAGTCAAAGCGGATGGCAAACGTGCACGCTTTGCTGTAGGTATTTTGTATGATTTCGTTTCCGGTTTCTCAATGACACTTTGTTGCTGTTTTGTCCTATTTCTTTTGATTTAGACGTTGATTTGATTTCATTGAGCCACGTCTTTCTTCCTTTGTTGTTTTAAGGTTAACCCGAGATATCTTCTGTTAGAGGAGCAGGGAAGCATAAATTAGGTGTACACACAGCATCTCTTAAACGTTTTTGAACACTGATAACTTTGTTTTCTTACAGTTATGCTCAGTAGATTAAAATTGTGAATAAATTGATGTTCACTTAATTGATAGCAACTGGACGTAAAAAAATATTATATGATAGCCGCAACGTTTAAATAAAATGTTAGGGTGAAATTCCGTACGGCCCGGGCACTTCAAAATCAACCGTGCACGCTATACGTACTACCACTTTACTATCAATTTGCAAGACCAACTATACAAACCCGTAACTATTATGTTTGGGTTGATCCTCTTTTTTTTAAAGCAAGAATTCACCTCGAAAGGTCTGACCTGACTATGTTTAGCGTCGACGGGACGC
>JBCAUA010641961.1:0-15828 GCA_038406235.1 Peronia verruculata
GAGAGAGAGAGAGAGAGAGAGAGAGAAAAAGAGAGAGAGAGAGAGAGAAAGAAAAAAAAAAAAAAATCACCTTTGCCCCCTTAGCTTCATACACAGACCATGAAAAATTCAAAAAAATTTTGATGTAAAGAGAATGTTCGCTTCTTATTGTGATAATTTTTTTCAATTTTTTTTTTTTTTATCAGTCTATTGAATGACATGAAATTAAAGGCTTACTCATCACCTCGTATCTGGCAAAGAAGTAAGTGGATGGTCAAAACGATCTCCCCTTACATGAATCCCTCTTTTGGAAGGGGCAGATAATCTGCGAAATGATCTCTCATTCTGATCCAAACCATGGGCAGTGCTTTAAGCCCATACTAATCATATGATAACTAGAATATCCATGTATATGTAGGTACATTACGCATAGCTGATCTGTGCATGATGTAATGATGTAGATGACGAGAACAGATACGGTGTTGCAAGGCAGTGGGTTGGCAAATAACATAATAGCATAAAAACGTGTAAATGACATAAACATACTTGAGTGAACACAAAGGAAAGGCTACTTGAGGCAAAGCTGGCATTAAACATTACCACAAAAAAACAAAAAAAAAATCTGAATGCAAAATGTCATACCATCAGATTCTGGTGATAAATATCACCATCCCCGGGATTTTACGTCTATCTGTCCTGTTAGGTCCTTTCATAAAAATAAAAACAAACAAAAACAGACCTCAAAAAGTTATTACAACCTCTCTCTCTCTCTCTCTCTATATATATATATATATGAATGTGGTTGAAAAATTGTATTCTATACTTGTGATTTCAGCAAGAAGCGCTGTGAAAGTCTATAGCTTTGAGATAAGTTACACAAATATCAGCTTAAACTCAAAATGCAAAACTGCAAATAAATGCAAGACCTGAATTCATGATTACTGGCTCCAACCTTAAACATATTTTTCAATTTTTAGGTAAAAACACGCAAATTCTTTTGTAAAAAAAAAAAAACAAACTAAGTCAAGTATCTTGATGTGGCATGGCCGAGAAGAATTAGTTTATTAAAAGTACGAATGTGCTAAAGGCACACACAGGGCCGCTGGAATATTTCTGCCCTTGTTCTGGGAGGCCAGGCATCAGGCTTCTCTCTACACCAAAAAAAAAAAAAAAAAGTGAAGGGATCAATACACGACTGAAAAATTGCAACTTCTAATCTTTTCTATTTTCGGTCAAGGATTTGGATCTATGATACTTTCATTAAGAGGTAGATGCCTTATCCATAGTGTGCCTGAGGACTTCCTTAATATACAGGCTGATGATGATATATCAGTGAAGTTTACACCCCTCTTTGTACATGTTACTAAGAATGGAAACTGCAAATACACGAAGACATATAGGCTTCTTGAAAATTGGAAAAAATATTGGAGCAGCTCTTAGTGAGAACAGGTCATAGGTGAACACAATGAGGTGGAGGCACTGGACATAAATTTGAAAAAAAAAAAATAATAATAATAATAACAATAATAATAATTGCAAATAACAATAGAAATAAAGTAAAATTTAAACAAAAAAAGGAAACTAATCAAAGTTTAAAAGAATTACTTTGGGTTACAATATCCCTGCAAACATACAGTGCAGTAATGAACACAATCCCCAAATATGTGATGCTATAAAATCTTAGGTGTACTATTACAGATAAAAATATTTTTCTTAATTTTACTGAACACTTTGGGCTGGAGATATGAACACAATTTTTTTTTTTGTAGTCTGGCAGCACAATGGTGCAAAGTAATGCCCACAAACAAGAGATGATTTAAGACCAGAATCAAGGCAGATCCTTAAGGTCCATTCGTGTTCAACAAATATATAATTGGTGCTGATCAAATGTAAGGATTTATATCTCGCCATTTACCATAAACAAAATGACAATAATTCGAAAAATTCCATGTGCTACAATGATATGATGTACATGTTTGTAGGGTGTTGGAATCTCAAATTAAGACATATAAAAAGCAGTGACTATATTATATGTATGATGAAATGAAAAGAAAGAAAAAAAAAAAAAAAAATCTTGAACTGAACACATTTTGGTTGACTGGGATTTTGTGAGAATGACAACATTTGCAACAGTGGCTAGGCTTTGGCCATGAAACAAACTGTTTCTGAGTTCTAAGCATATAGTCTTTCTGTGATTGAATATTATGGGTACACTTGAAGTCAGGAATAAAATATGCAGAAAATCACCTATATATAATATGATTTGCTTTGGGATGCTTTGTGCACCATATTTTTCTCAGACAATACTTTTGATTTATTCTACATATATAAATTGCTGGGGACTGAAAAATTACTTTGAAATTTGTTCCGACTGATGGCTTATAACAGATGTAATCAATTACAATTAACCATTCAGCCACTCAGTAACCAGGTCATATTTCAGTAACCATCATGTCACATTTCAGCAACGCTGAGGATTTATCAAATGATAGACAGATTGGCAGTATCAAGGGTAGATGGACAATCAATTTTAATTCACGGTGGGGACCTCTGAATGACAAAGGTGGTAAATGCTGACAATAACGGTTTCACCGACTGGAAGCATTGAGTGATAATCAGATATATAACGAGCAACAACGCAACAACATGTCAGTGCTCTACACTACAATAAAGACACAGAGGAGACCTAGGCCAAAATACAACTGATGTGTCATCTGGCATTCCTCAGCATGAGAGCTATCGGATGATGACATAAAAAAAGAAAGGAGCTGATTAAATTAAATTATGCATGTATACTATTTAACTGCAACAGAATATTAATGGAGTATTCATAGCAATTATATGTTACATCAGTTTAATAGATTTTTCTTCCACCTCAGTATCCAAAAATTGCTGAAAATGACCTCTGATGTTATTTGTTTTAATGCTCCTTTCTTTAGCTTGCATATGCATACAAATTATAACATATTGTTTTCATTTCATAAATTAAATTTAATATTAAAAATGGTTAACTTCAGACTGCCCACTTACTGCAGTTGTTTACTCCATATTGATGCTATGCCATTATTATAAATATAATATATATATTTATATACACATGGAAAAGAGAATATTAAATTTATAAATTTTTCCTAGATAAATAAATACACCACCGCCGCTCTTTCAAAAAATCCTAATAAAATTCTTTTCGCACTCACTCTTACTTTTTTTACAAGATGAGTTCAAGACATGCTAAAGACACATACAACTTCAAAATGCTTTCTTTTTATCTTAAGTAGACTTTCACAAAGGGGAGGGAGCTTACCATACATGCAGATTTATGTCATAAAGCTTGAACAAAACTTTTATCACTTTAAAAATCTTCAGCTATGCATGGTTCATACAATATAACATACAAATATAAATCTCCAAACTGAGAAAACTGCACAAAATTTGTGTTCATGTCAGCTGTGCCTTATTTGTTAACTGAATGCCTTTTTGATTTAACAACAACAACAACTAAAAAAAAAAGATTGGTGGCAAAATGGCAGTGAAATATGGCCATCAATCTTTTTGTGCCCGTGTTCAGCAGATCATTTGTTAACATATTAAACATAATGGAGTCACGAGTTCACGGTACAGCACAGGATGAAACAAAGCCGTAGCGCAACCAGGAACTAAATTTCTGAAACCTGTACATTCCAGGGAGACCATAAGTATTATGTCTGAACAATTTGTCACGGCCAAGAGAAATGGTCTGTCAAGAAGGGGAATGATCAACGCAATCTATACATGAAAGTTAATAATGCACACGTTGTGAAAACTGCAGGCAAACTGTTATATAACACACATATTCATAATAAACTTAGCACACCTTAAGAATCTACATCACTGCACACTGTGAATATACTACAGCTACAAGGTACATGCAATAATCATGCTTATCAGATTTGAACGTCCTGGCAAAAACTGTGAATGTGTCACAGAGACCCTAGTTATAACAAGAAACCAGTTCCATGGATTATTTTGCCTCAAATATGTTTAAAACTCCTCCTTTGATTTACCTACTGGGCCTTGAAGAATCCCTCGAAGAATCACTGAAGTGAAAGCAAGAGATAGGGAAAGTTTGTTTTGTTTGTGCTGGGGTTGGATCACGGCTATGTTGTGCCCAACACAATAAGAGATGTGGCAAACAGCAATTAGGAATAGACAGACAAGATTTTCTCAAAGGGGGAAGCTGATGTAGATAGTCACTCCTGCATCAGCCCACGACTGTACACAGTTACAGGGCCAAAATCAATCATCTTCAAAGTATGCTGTCAAAAGCTCTTGAAAATTATGATACAAGAAGCTTCCTGCCTGTCTGTATTTCTATAAAGAGTTTTGTGCAATGAAAGAGATGACAAAAAAAAAAAGACCACGTAAGCAATCACCATCTTGCAACAGTGAAAATGATTCTGAGAGTGAGAAAAAAATTAGGATGTATCTTAAATACACAGCCTACGCAAACGCCATTAATTTTTACACACACACACACACACACACCCCCCCCTCCTCGTGGTGTGAATAAAAGTCATCATAACTTTTAACTGGGTATCTTGGAAGTGATCATCAACTGAACAAAATTGTACATGCACATGTGAGGAAATAATTACACAATGTGGTCCCATGCAATCAGTCTAGATTATACAATGATATGCTTATAACAAACAGCTGTAACTCTATGACTGTTGTCACCTAGTCTTTCCCTTCACATTCTTGTAACAATTGTGGCAATCTAAACAAGAAGAAATCAACAAACAATGCAAAAAAAAAAAAAAAACCAAAGAACTGAATAGGTTCCACAACTATAATCACAGTATGTAAGCCAGTCCCACCTGCCCCAAGAGAAATTACATAAATTCTATATCTCCAGTTTGCATTTATCATCACAGAACTTAAAAAGATCCTAGCCTTTAACTGGGTCAAAGTCATGGCCATTTTCATCACAACTAAATGTTGGCAGATTATTAAGTTAATATAAATGGTAAGCTGTCAATTTTGAGAAACCAATGACGCCACTATAAAAGTTCTGATGAGCACAACAGTAAAACATCAACCAAGGATTAAATGAATGTACTCACATCACAGGTATGAAGACAATTTTTTTTTTTTGGTTTACCTAATATAAAAAATATGTTATTCGCATCTTGAATTCTGTCAAGGCAAGTTAGACTGGCTTACAAACTTACATATCTAAATGATCAACTTAAACCTTGTGCTGTTCACTCTATAGCTCATCTGGTGATATTACAATCTAGAATACTTACAAAAACCATTAAACATAAGAAAACCATGGAGTGTGATAACACCTCATCTGACCAACACTCATGATTTTACAAAGCAAATGCCTGAAAACCATGAGATAATTTTCAAAAAATTGGTTAAAAATGTTAAATAAATAAACTTTTGGATCTAAAAATTTGTGTTAGAGTTATACTATGAATCTGGAAGATAAAAATCAGAGTAAGGATCACATTCAAGTTATCAAGACTCAAGTTGTCAAAGTTTTTAAGATGGAATAACAAACCCTATAGTTAATATCAAATAGTTTTCATGATGAAATAATCAATTTCACATTTGACTTGAATAATATACAATTCCAAAACTTGACACACTTATGTCAAGAGCAAATGCTCTTGTCTGTTTTGGTGATTAATCTGTGTGGATTCAAATTATTGTGGCCGAATAGATCAACTGAAAACTCAGGGATGTCAAACTGTTTTCACCAAAAAGTTGGTCAATTTTGTTCCAGCCTCGTGTTAGATGGTTGCATTCTCTTGAGAAACAGAAACCAGGAGTGAGATTATAGGACCACATAACTAATGAAAATTCTGAGAACTTTAAAGATCCCACAGACAGTGCTAAATACTTCTAGCCTTACTAGATATAGATCTAATTTCTAAATCTACATCACAGTTCCTTTCTTAGTTTAGTCTCTCTAAGATCATGGACATTTCATTTGTTGTTGGTGGTGCTCTTGCGTGCCGATTTCCCATCAACAACTCTCACACAACCACTCCACTGTATGCTATGAGATGTGAGGAACAAAGCGCTAGGAAGTTTGAACTCAATATTCAAACAGCCGCTGAACAGCAGTTTGTCTCTCTCATCCCAGAGCATGCACAAAATTCTGTCATATTTCCAGCTTCACTGTTAGCATGTGGGACTTGCGTTCAAAATTATCATGAAACTGCAAGTGGCTTGTGGACTGGCTAAAAGTAAAAAGTTGGTTACAACCAGACAGTCGGAGGTTTGACATCCCTGAGATTAACTTTGACACCCCCCCCCTCCCCCCAACAAACAACCACCAAAATTCCTAAATCTTATTTAAAAATTAATTTACTCTGAATCTTAGAGACAAAGAGAATTAAACATATCTAACAGATAAGGCTTTAAACTGTATATATCTAGCATGGAAATTTTGTGACTCGAAGAACTGAAAATAAAGAACGAAAAAAAAAAAAAAAAAATTACGTCAGTGGTTAAAAATTTCAACATTACAGCAACTGTACTACATTGGAGAGAAGTAGTGTTTCTTCTCAATTATCATCTGTACATGGCTAACACATAATACATGCGTTACATAAGGACAAGATATTAAGCATCACAAAACTTGACCAGCAAAAGACGCCCAATTAAAAGATTTCTCATAACTTGTTCACATTCAGTGATGCTTATATGAACTACCTGAAACGCCACAACATGACTAAGGCACAAGCCTCCAAAAGGCCAAACTTACCAATCAACACAAAACATAATGGTAACACACATGAAATGTCGACCAGCGTGTCACCCCCAAGTCTACAACATCCACTACATCAACAAATAAATAAAGAATAAATTAACAAGGGTCACATCTTCAGACGCAGATCACCATGTATTGGTTCCAATATTCTATTATGTACAACTTTCAAGTCCTCAAAGTTGAGAAGTACATTATCAACTGGTCCATCTGCATGACACGTGTGGATATCTTTCAGATTTTTGCTTTCTCACAGCGTTTTAAGAGTTAGGGATTACAGAACACTCAAGTAATCAAATCGAGCAATTCTGTGTAGGCATCTGCACTGATGACTCGAGTGGATAAGAACAAAACTTATCATACTTCTGCACAAGTACCCAGACACATATATAATGTAACGATCAGTCCTATTAATCAATAATCGGCACTTTAATTCATGACAGTGTAAAATGATGCTAGAAAGACACTACGTGGAGGGACAGAAGCAATGATGTGAAATCGAGGGGATAAATGTATGATTATGAAAGAACAGAAATAGTATCATTTGTCACGAATTTTCATAATATATAATATTATAAATTTTCTAAAGAAAAGAATGCTGTTAAAATTTCAGATTACAGATATTTTCTGTGATAGAATCAGATTATGCATGTCTATCATCTGCTGCCCCAAATCACAACTAAGTACTTTTACTGGTGTCAAGCTGCGGGGGGAGACACTGAAGGAAGTAATAGCTATGCTGATAATAATTAAATTATGCCATATGATGGCTTCTCCAGCACATTCAGGTGAGAGCCAGTTTGCAGTATTTAAGGACACTGCAAATGAATAGGGTGTCTCCTTAAAACTACAGATTTGTAAAGATTTCATTTCCTTTCTTTGTTACATCATATTTCATTCACACACATTTTGAACACTCAAACAAAAATATAAGTCTGCATGGATAACTTTTGAGAAACTTTGCATTTATATATGTGCTTCATGGAGGTAAATTTCTTATTTTTAGATTTCTGAGTTCTGAATGTATGACCAGACCTGATAAGTATCCTGCAGACAACCCGACAAATAACTGGTGAATTGGTAAGGAACCCTACCATTAACAAGTCCAGAAATTTCCAATATTCACATCACAATGATTTCTAGTGATTTCTTAAGCATATAAAAATCAAGATAATTGCTAAAATAATAATGATTACAATGATAGAAATTTAACTGCATGTTTGATTTCAACAAGATCCACTGAATAAATCTAATGCTAGCCCATTATACAGACAGTACAGCCAGAAATGAAGGCATGCGGTTGATGAAGCGCACATTCTACAGACAGCATAGAAAAATCTGACGAAAGTCTTCTATTCCAGCATGTCCCTTAAATTTATGAATTAATGGGATTCACAATATGGCAACTCCTTGCTTACCTCATTAATCCTTTCACTGGAATTGTATTTCTGTGGCAACAAGAAGTGTTTTTATTCCCTTCTCATAGAAAGAATAATGTCCATATATATGGGAAATGTATCCGCTGTTGCGGAATACATACAAATTGGAGTCATATAACTGAAACTGCTCCCAAAATGATGTTGGTCTAGAATCCCAGATCATATGCATCAAGCAGATCATTGAAACTGTTTTCATTCACGTCGAAAAAATAGTCCTCATTGTCAAGGTTAAAAGTTGGGTTGATCTGCAAGAACGGCAGATCCTGGTCTGTTGTTGTATGGAGAAGCGATGAGCCACAGACTGGGGAAATTTCACTTCTCAGCAAGGCTGTGGATGGAAAATCATAGTGTACCATTACCACACTGTTAAGATAAAAAGACAGAATGAGAAATCTACATGTGAAACCAACAATGTTTGTATCAAAATCTATAAATATTAAACACACACAAAAACAAAACAAAACAAAATTTAATGGAATTTTAAAAACTCCCTTTAACAGATCATGATTGCCACATTAGAAAAAAAGGTAAGACCGACTTTATTCTCGAAAGTAAGTTCCACTCACCGTTGATGAGTGTTTGAGAGCCATTCTATCAGGGTTAAGGTAAGCAATGTGATGAAAGGAAGCTTTGGAGCTTATGACAGAACTTACTTATGATCTCAAATGTTCTGCAGCAGTATTTACCACATCTGCACTTGTGATTCATATATATTTCTACAAACAAAAATAAAAATGACAGACTACACTTACTGTCTTCAGCAGCTATAGATTCCTCTGAAAATAACTCTTGCTTGATAGATTCTATGCTGGCTGGTTCTGAAAGACGATTAGCAGCAGAAGGCCCTGCCGTCAACTCTGGCCTGCTGTCTAGGACAAAAGCACTTGACAAAAGACCATCCACCTGGATTGACACAACATGAAAACGGTCAGCTGACATGAAAAATCACTGCCCCCACCCAAGCTATTCATTTCAGTGATCTTCTACAAAAAATACATATAGCAGATTACAGTGTTCTCCGCCTAAGAGCCCAGTCCACCTAAGAACCCGCCACTCCTGGGAAACGGAATTTTTCTATAATTTACCCCTCTAAGAAGGCCCAGTGTTGGCCAGGATAACCGAGTACTTATGGCATAATTCCACATCATACTGTCCACTTGAGAGAAACGCACAGTTCTAGATGTGCAGTAAAATAGAAACAGGGGTGGAGGAGCAGGTAGAAAAGGAATGGAAATGATGGTTGATGTATGACTACATAATCAGGCCACGTTGTTGACTAACCCGTAACCATTTCTTTGTCTGACAACATGTGGGACAGTACTTGATTGGATTTGTGGATAGGGAGGTGTAAGTTTAGCCTCCTGACTGGTCAGCTGTTTTGCTACTTCGGTCGGCCTGTAAACACTTGAATCACTCGTGCCATTATCCGCGGGGTGGCACAGCAAAATCATGTTTTCAATAATGATAACGTTATGTGAAAATGTGCGATTATCCGCGGGGTGGCACAGCAAAATCATGTTTTCAACAATGCTAATGTTATGTGAAAACGTGCGATTATCCGCGGGGTGGCATAGCAAAATCGTTTTCAGCAATGATACTGTTATGGGAAAACTCACACAGCATTTAAGCGCTGAGCACTACTGATGTAACTATATGTTAAAACAGATTAGGAATTGCTACATCTAATTATAACACATACAGGGAAGAAGGATGTACTTATTCGCATAGATAAATCTGTAACTAACGGTAACGATCAACTAATTATAGTAGTGAAGATAACCTGTGGTCAGATGGGTTGCATAACTTTTCAATTAGCCTCAGAACCCGTTCACCTGAGAGCCCGCTTTTTTTGTCTCCCGACGACCGGGTTCCTAGGCGGAGACCACTGTATTCAGATTGTATGATGCAATATCTTCTGCACTTTGCATGCAAACAACAGCTACTCTTGTTTGAGTCTTAAATGTTAAAAATTTCAAGACAAGCACCCACCATTCCCCATTTAAGTTAAAGATACACAAGAGAAAATAGCAAAATAAATAAACTTTAAAATGGAAAAATGTATTTGAGATTTCCATGACAGCTTTTTTTTTATACAAAGAAATAGAATTGATAAGGCGACATTTAAAGACCATGCTGTCAAAATTATAATTTAACAAAATCTACATTTCAAATAAAAATAGCCAAAAAACTGGTTCAATGGTACTTTGGTAAATTTTTAGGAGGGTGTGTCAAAAGTAGAGAGGGACCTACCTCATCCTGACCACTGGCTGATGCCGTTGTCTCTGATTCTGAGCTACTTGTCTCCTCACCAGGCAAATCATCTGGACACAGGAAGACATCAATGGGACCCCGAGAACTTTTCAGCCAAATCTGAATTTGCTGTTGGAGTAAGCAAATGAAATATATTGAAATATGTCATCCAACAAACATCTGGTATCTCTATAATAAAAGTGATCAGGGGGCGTGGCATTTATCTTATGGTTCACCAAAGTCGGAATCGGTAGGAATTTAAAATTCAATTAAAATTACAGATGTGGCCGACAGATACCCAACTGTGTTATGGGCTACTCTTTATTTTGATTGAATTTACACAGTGTTGTAATTTATTTTTTTAATGCCGAACTATCATTTATTTCCTCCGCCATCACTTCCGTGTGGGACACATGACGCGCTCAAAAACACCTTTTCCTTGAGTAATATTCAGTTTAATGAACCAAAATATCAGCATCGAGGTGCACATGCTGGCCAAAAAATTTAAGTCGCAGGACTATATATTTTAAAAAACCTTCCACAGAGGCCGTGGGGTACCCAGCTAGTTTTACTATAATGATGTAATAACCATTCATGACTTATAATGAAGTTTCAGTCTAATTCTGTCATACTCGTGTTATCAAGGAAAACTGGACACATAGTAAAAAGAATGAATGATAGTTGCTGATCTCAGATGTTTTACAGGAACTACTGTGTAACAACCATTTAATATGACAATTGATCCACCAGCTAAGATTCTTAATATAGATTTGAATTTAAAAGGAACATAAGCAACATGATAATAGATCTTATAATTATTGAATTATAAAACAGGATTTTGATAATTCTTGTGGTGGTGTCAAGTTTCAGTTCCGTTAATTAAAAGAATACAGTTTAATCATAAACCAAACACATGTAACTATTGTGTTACATAAATTCTTATTACAATGTCTTTTTCTTTTTCAGTGACCAATTACTTTAGAGTAACTGATTTCCATCGACACCAAACACTTACATTTTCAGGGTCCGGCACTTCTAGCCTAGTCTCTGGTGGAGCTTTTATTGCAATAACTGTCTGTTCTCTTAAGGATGGCAGGCTTCGGATATCTTGGTAGGTGACATATGCTAACGTGTACAAGTCAAGGTTAAATAAGCTATGCATCTTATTAACCACACAATCAAGATGTCCATATGTTTTTGTGAGGAGTGACAGTTTCTCACTCTGTTTTTTTCTAGACCAGGGTTTCCCGACCAGTGGGTTGTGACCCTGCTAGAAGTGGTTTGGGGTAAAACAAATTTCAAATCAATCAATTACATTTTACGTGCTTTCATATATTTTTTGTTCTTTTTGTTTAAGTGTTTCTTTCTATCTCCATCACAGAACATAAATGAAAATGAACATGTTGGAATCACTCTATGTCAGCAGTGAAAACTGAAAATTGAGAATTTTCAGCAAAGTTTTATATAAGCTATACAATCTGCTAATTTTTTTGTTTACCAGAGAACTCACAGCATAATGAGTCTCTTTTGTAACAGTGATTGCTATTGACTTATCATACATAAGGAAACAACATAATCCTGTTCTAAAGGATATCTTGCATTTTCTGAATCCTCCGTCATATTCCGCAGCTGTCTTGTTGTATTTGCAATCAACTTGTCTAAGGCATTTTCTTTTGATCTTAATTCTGCCATATCTGCAATGCAAGAGCATAAGATAAATCAGAATGACAAATAAAGAAAGCAATTTTACCAATACCAGAGGCACCATGTTTGATCATTTCAAGTTCCAGTAAAGTTCAAAATACCCTGAACTAAATGATGTGAAGACAGTCAAGTGTTCACAATGTATCAGGACAAGGAAAACTGACAGAAAACCATTTCAAGTTTAGATTCCATTTTCCTCAATTAACTCAGCACTTTCATGTCAAGAAATAGTTCAAGCTGCCCTAATTTTACACGCAGCACAAAATGAATTGTTAAACAATAAGAGATAAATCCCATATCCACAACTGAAAATTAAATGCATGAATTGCTCAGAATTTCCTCAATAAACACAAAATGATACAAGTTCAAATAACAAGCTTCAATCAAATGCATTGCTATGGTCTAGTCAAGATTACAACACAGCCAAAGAAGAAAGACCACTTTTATCTCTGGTCTCTTGGGGTTCTACATTCTATATGAAATGTTCCTCTACACACTATCTTTAAAAGTGAACCTGAACACGCAAAAGAAAGTAAACTTAAAAGTAAGACTGAATGAAACTGAATGAAACAAGACTAGCATCAAAAGGGTTTTGAAGACAGGATCAGACAGGCTAACTTTGAAGGCGAATGAATATCCAACTACAAAAAAAAAAAAAAAAAAAAAAAAAAAGTCATAGCTAAACATTCTTTTCTCCAAAGTAAAATATGTTCCTTTTCCTATCCTGTCACAACTACTGCCGTGCATTAAAAAAAAAAAAAAAAATCTGACATAATTATTCACCCTATTCTGCTTGAATTATTTTTGCACTTCCTCATGTGGCCATTGTAATCTTTTCTAGTTACCCCATGGTTAGAAGATTAAGTGGTGCCAAAGAAAATAAGAAAGAAAAAAAAAGGAAATAAATTTGTTGATTTCAAACCAGGTTGGCATTGATTGACCTACATAAAGATTTAAATGGGAAATGTAGGATTGCCGAGAAAGGGTAACCTCAAACCATAAGTGACATTCAGCAATTGACTTGTAGCGGATTGCACTGTACCTGAATGCAAATCTACACTTGCTGTGCTGATCTGTGTGACCTGTGGTATTGAAGGTTCGCCCGAGGCTGTGAATGTGTTGGCAGCACCCCTGAAACAGAAAAGTTGGGCAAACTGTCACCTCACTTATGATTATTCCCAGTCTAAATTATGTGGACTATCAAATATGATGATATTCAGTTTGTCACAATTCACTTGGGAAGTGTCCTGATGACCTTAGACGAACATTTAGGACTAGGACAAAAAGACTATGATAAAATACACCAAAATGAAGAGGATTACAAATAATCTGTCTTACCTCCATTGTATATTATTCTTTGATTTCTTTTGTATAAGGTTTATGCCTTCCAAAACATTTGTGATGTCGTATATCCTCCTCTTCTGCACTTCCAAAACTTCTGAGGCTTTGTTCAAATCAACAACCTGAAATGATACAATTAAATTAAAAGTAAATCATGAACTAGATGATCAAAGACATACCTAAAGAGAAATCTATGTCCTTCAATGAATTATTAGATAGCTAAAAATTACTGCCTCTAAATTATTACTTGAATAACTAAACATCCCAGATTACATACCCTCACCCCCAAAGTTTCCCACAGATCTGCAATTAAGCTATACAGGGCATAAGTGGGCTACCAATATGTATGAAAGAAAGATCAGGTAGCTTATGTATCTGTTTGTTTACATATCAGATAGCGGTCTGATGCTCTTGCTATGCTATCATCAAACCAATTGTATATGTTTCATAGCAGCCCACGCAAGTCAAATGATGGCTCATCTGATCTATGAAGAGTTATCATAGTTCACATAGCCTGAGGTGACAGCTCACAGTTTATACAAGATAACACAGTAGGAACTGTATTATACTTTTCTATAAAGTGGACTGGTACGGGGTTGTGCCAAGTAATGGATGAAGGTGTAACAGAATGGGATATGTGTTGGAATGAAAAACTTGACACCCCTATTTAACTGATGTACTTGTAAGCACAGTCCCCCAGCCAACGACTAGTTTCGGGTATATATCTAAAAAAGAAAGTTAAGCTATAGGAGGAATTTGAGGAAACACATTGTGAGTTAGGTTTGCCATGTTGGACTCTATTGTGTCATTCTGAAGCCAGGAGCAGAGATGGTAAAAATGAAACTAAGTCCAGATTAACCCAGCTCCATGTGGGGCGTTTCTGCTGATCTGTGACTGGTTCACATTTGTAGTTAAAACTAGGGTTTTAAAACATTTTTGATGTTTCAAAGACTTACTTACTTACTTATGCCCATAGCCAAAGACTTAGTGAGATTAAATGAAAAAAAAAAAAAAAAAAGGGGCGGTTGTTGTCCTGAAACAAACTTTCTTGTAATTATAGTTTGTCTGCATATCTCAGACAAATAACACTAGGGATATCAAACTGTGATGTCCTGAAAAAGTCTAAAAATTGCATTGGGGCAGTCAGTGCAGCCCATATAGGCTATATTAAAACATCAAAATCCAAAGTGCCTTGACAAGAAATTTTGCAAATTCACCTGAAATCTGGATTGGTAATGGTTTTACTATTAAAAATAGTTTTGTTCAGAGGGGGGGAAAGTGTCCTCTGCAGTGCTATTAACATCAGTATTTCAAATGGAAATGTCATGTGTGGCTACTGTGCTCAGCTACAGATAGATCGTAGATTGTGCATGGGAACGGTCCGGTCCCATCTTGCAAGTCTCCCCCCACCCCCTCCTATATCATTAGTTGTCCATTTTTGTTTTTGTCTCAGGGTTCAAAAGTTGACTTTCAACAACTCTCATGCAATTGCTCGACTAAATGTCAGACCTGAGGAGCTGACGACAGTGTGCTTTGTACTCTCAAAGTTTTGAGCTGCCAAAAGATAGGCCTATCCCAGATCAATTTTGGCACAGATTTCGCACAGAAATCCCTGATATATAATCCATTCAGACAGCTGTTGAGGCAGGTTTTTGATCTCTATGTGAGTGCCAACAAGGGAGGTTAACCCCTTGCTTTAGCCCCACACTCTCAACATCAACAATGCTTCATCATTATGGACATAAACCTGAAACCATCCCACCTTTACTTAAATCACATCCTGCTACTATAGCTAACAATAAATCTAATACTTATAAAACTTGGGCATTACATACGACCCTAAACTTTGTCTGCCAACCATTACTACAAATTTGAACATCATGTTTTGATCACACTTTTTAAAGACAATGAATGGATCAAGGATGTCAATCTGTCTCCATGAAAAAGTAGGAAAAGTTCCAGGCACATTCTTTAGCAGCACATAAAACTGAAGTACGTTAATGGTAAATAATGCCGTATTAGGGGCCAAGAGAGAAGTTACTGACAGCCAAAAACTAGGAAATCCTACTAAAGTAGAAAATTTGATATCCCTGCAAAAAGTAGGAAATCCTACTAAAGTTGGAAGTTTGACAACCCTGATGGATGTTAACTCTGGACCTGCGAGCGGCCCAAGAGAAGGGACGCCATTCGCTGTGTGCGGCTGGCGTCCTTGTGTTACGGCACTCTCCTCACTGAGCGGCTCGGGTTGCCGGGTCAGGCGAGGTTTGTTTAGGCAGCTCTAGTGAGGTCAGGGTGTAGTTCATTCTTACAATTTTGTCGGGACTTTACATAAGTTACAACAGATCATGAGCC
>JBCAUA010642072.1:1723-15826 GCA_038406235.1 Peronia verruculata
AAGATTCAGAAATTGAAGATGACAAAAGATTCATGAGAGGGTTTACCAAAAAAGATTCAGAAATTGAAGATGACAAAAGATTCATGAGAGGGTTTACCAAAAAAGATTCAGAAATTGAAGATGACAAACGATTCATTAAAGGATATGTCAAAAAGTCTCAGGACGAAATGATGTGGAATGATAAGCGATTTATGAGGGGGTACATGAAGAAATCTGGGACTTCAGAAGGACAAGCAAACAAGCGATTTATCAAAGGTTTCGTGAAAAAAGAGAGTGGCGACAACTCCGGTGACGAAGAGAAGCGATTCATGCACGGTTTTAAAAGAGATTACACTGAAAACGACTTAGAATCGATGTCACAAGATAAGAGATTTATCAAAGGTCTAGGATTATACGCAAAAAAAGAGGCCGGTAGAGAAGATAAGCGATTTATGAGGGGTTTCCAAAACTTCGCTAAAAAAGATAGTGAGCTCACTAATGACAAATTGAACGCAGAGGAGAAACGATTTATGAAGGGATTTGTGAAAAAAGATATGGAGGAAGACAAACGTTTTATGAGAGGGTTTTCTAAAAAAGAAGATGAAACCAAGAGGTTTATAAAAGGGTTGACAAACTATGCTAAAAAGGATGTTGGTAAAGAAAATGGCGAGTCTATAGATTCAGAGAAACGATTCATTAAAGGTTATATTAAAAAAGAAGGCAGCCACGACGACGAGAAACGTTTCATGAAAGGGTTCACTAAAAAAGGCAAAAATGATGCAAATTTAGATGAAAATAAGCGATTCTTGAGGGGTTTTGAAAAGTTCGCAAAAAAAGAAATGGATGATAAGCGCTTCATGCGGGGATTTACCAAAAAGGAATCCGAAAATGAACAACAAAGAACAAAACGGGCTATTAGATTCAACGATGATGGTGGGTTGGAAAGCGGAGAAAAATGGCTCGATTCCCCAGCTTTTCCTGAAGTCATCTCTGACGACAAACGATTTATTCAGGGACTCAATCTTTACGCCGATCGAAATTCCTTAACTGGGGATGATATCTCTGACTGGTCCAGCGGTGGTAATGGCGATGACAGTGTTGGAATCTCAAAACGTTTCATGCGAGGTCTTCTTAGATATTATAGCACCAGGCCATATGACAATGCACCTAAACGGGTCAGCTTTACTAGAACCTCCGAAACTGAGCCTTCATTTGATAAGAGGTTTATTCGCGGCTATTTCAGACAAAATGATGAATCTGATAGTTCTCTTGATTTTGATAAACGCTTCATTAAAGGGCTGGATCTTTACGCCACATCTAACCCAGGCAAACGGTTCATTCATGGATTAGAAAATTACGATAAGCGCAGCCCATTTTTAGATAAGCGATTTATGCGGGGATTCCAAAGTTATGATAAACGCTTTTTGCGAGGATTCGAAAATTATAATAAACGATTCATGCGGGGACTTGGCCATTATAGCAAACGCTTTATGCGGGGGCTTGAAAATTATCAAAAGAGAAATAATCTTGAGAATTATCCTGAGTTCCTTGAATCAGAGAATGATCTAGACAAACGCTTCATGCATGGCTACAAGCGGGGTTACGACAAACGCTTTATGAGAGACTTTGGGAAGCGTTTCATGATAGGTTATCATAGATATCTGCTTCCTGATTCAGTGAATACACAAGGTAGCTCTGAGTATAGCAGCTCACTCTCTCATCCATCCCCTTCCAGCACACAGACGGCATATGGAACTAACAGGGATTCCGCATTGTCACCTTCATCAGCGGCTTCGCCGTATCAAGGAATGGGCTCTCGAAGATTCATGGCTTGGAGAAATGGGAATATGGTTCAAGGGTAAATGTTCTTCTACACGAGAGAATGTTGAGTCATGCTTTATATATCATAAAACGGGAAGGGACAAAATTGATCAAAAATTAATCAAATCCCATGCTCCAGATCGTGGTCCTGGCTAAGAAATAAATCTGTCAACAATGTCACGAAGTGTTACTATTCATGAGACCACGAAAATACCTGAGATTTATAAATGTGTTCAAAATCATGCCTCAATTCTTCAAATATATAGAGAATAAGCCTTAAAACAGGATCCAGTTGTTTTCTTATACACAGATCTGTTAATTTCTTGTCTGCATAGCACAAACAGTAGTTTGAGCAGAGCAGATATTAAATTCATTGTAGTTAAAAATAAAGTAATGCCTACTTCCATAAAAGTTTTTCTACAAAAAACTGCAGTATATTTACACACATTTTGAGTAATTATATGTGAAACTGATAACATAATGTTCCAAAATAACAGCATCTACGAAAGAAGAGTTTAACAATTTGACTTGACAAAGTTCACTTTCATCTTCAATAACTGAACAACACAGAAACGCATTTGGTTTGTCAGTGATTTAAAAGGAAGAACAAGCTATTTCTTGTTGAGCGCTCTAACCGGACATGTTCTAGAACATAGTCCTTTTTCCTCCAACTCACGATCTTTAATGCATTAAAACGCAAGTTCTCAAGTATGTGCCAAGTATCCCTCTTGATATTAAAGCTTCCTTCAAAGAGGCAATCAGTGTCAACTATCCTTAACTCGTAAAAAGCGTTAACGTTGAAGCAGTTATATTTATAAAAACAATTCAACCAAACATTTGAGGATTTTAGTTGTGTCAGGCTCCAGCACTTCCAAGGTTAAGCACAGAATTGTTAAACTCTGAGACGTAGGTGGTTTTATTGGTGTCCACTGCGTCGAAATCGCCATGCTGAACATGGTGGGATCTCTCTTACTTAGATGGAGACTTTACTGTCAATCGAGGTTGTGTCTATTTGGCTATTGACTACTGTGAGGAAACTTTCTGTCATTTCATACCTTAGTTCTGATTTTTCTTCTGTTATTCCTCGCTTTTTTCTGTCTCATAATGTAAATTCGTATAGCTTACTTGACTGAAATGATGGGCGAATGAAGTCTGGTATTATGTGGGTGGATAGTGTTGAGGATTTGTTCTGATTTACAATGAAGTAGCTATAAGATTTTCATGATAGGAGAATAATTTAACTACAATAACAGGAGCTATCACCATCACTATAACCATGATTAAAAGAACTGAATATATTATATTACAGTCACTACGCTCTCTGCGAATCATGTCCTAACTTTGCAAGTGTCAAACTGTCTTACGCACAAGAGCCGTCAAAATTCCTAAAATGTCAGTGACTCACCAGATAAAATATTAATTCCTTTAACTTGCATGAATAATGCAAGGAAAAATGGAAATAGATTGAATTAAAGCAGAAAAGTTGTTTAATACGTTTAGAGAGCCTTGGGACTTTTTCTCGAAATGTTGTCTATGAATACTTTTTTTTCTTGTTGTTTTAACTACGTGCACGATCTTAAAATTCTTGTGGAACCCAGTATGTTGAGAAGATATATTTACTTAAAGTGCTAAATTTCATAGCCTGTCTTCAAACTATTCTCTTGTGTTGACATTAGGTGATTGTGGCCTATAATAAAGATGTGGTTGAGAGAACTGTGAACATATGCGCACTTATCAATTTATTTCTGTTCCTTAAACTGGTTTTTCAAGCTTCAACTTTTAGTTGCTGTTGTTGTTGTTGTTGTTGTTGTTGTTGTTGTTGTTGTTGTTGCTGCTGTTGTTGTTGTTCATGTTGGCGTATTGGAAATGTGCTGTTTATATGTCCCGTATTATCTGTTTTTATTGGAAGTTTTAAAATAGCACAATTTCCCATTATTTCTAGATTAAAAATACAGGACCTGTCAGTGTAAGGAGGAGGAAGATGGGGGGGGGGGGGGGGAAAGGCACTGCAGTAAGCATTTAAATAAACTCTACTATTAATCTACTTGTGGACAGCTGAGACAACCGCCACTACAGGAGGTTGAAAAGCTTATAAAGCCATAACATATACTTAAGCCACTATGGGCTGTAAATGTCCTTCATTTCAAACAATACCAGATGGGATCTGCTTTACGTCAGATTGACCATTTACGGTTCTGACCGTCCAAGACATGTGTTTGCCGTTTGGTATATTAAATTAAATTTACCTAACCATATCAACATGGTGTGCATCTGTGCAGTCTCTCTGCACTAGGTATCAATGCTTTCAATCTGTCATCTTTTTTTTTTTTTTTTAATCCTTTTTCTTTAGCTCTTGAGTTGTGTAACGTGTTTTATGTCACTACTGATTATGTATTAAATCAGGTGACAAACCCTGGCCTCATTGTTAATGTTTTTTCTCTTTTTTTTTTTTTTTTTGCTGTTTTTCTTTTTTCTTAGTTTGTGTGAGTATGGTAATCAATAAAGCCTGTTCCATATGTTGAATACTGGTATATGTCTGTGAAGCCTGTGTAAAGTCATCACGCATGTATTTGTACATTTTTGTGAGGAAAAGTTTCATAAAAATAATTTATCCTAAAATCGTAAGTCAACATCCTCTCACAACGTACAGTAATATTCATACTGTAAATTATGAATGTCACATCCTGAAACAGAAGGAAGAAAAATAAAGTAATAAACTAGAAAGTTATTTAGAAACAAGTTATAAACAAATTGGGATATAAGAAAGACAGTGTATCAATGACTCTCTAACAATCACATTCGTTCATTTACAGTAAAAATATATATATCATCTGTTTTCTAACTCATTCATCATTTCCGCCTCTTCTTTTGCCTTGCAGTTCTGTATCATGCCCTATCTTATCCTATCACCTATTAACCACTTCTCACCTCTTAATCTTTAGACTCCATCTTGCCTGTCTCGCTTACGAGAACAATATCTTTTTTATTAACGAAGGATTTGATGAACAACGCCGACAGGTCTCAGTTCAAAATTTCGGCAGTTTCACAAAACATCTTGCCGTGAATAAAAACCGATTGAAGAGATAAGAAGTGAACACGCTTCATACATAGATGAACAGGCCAAGATAATCTTATGCCTTAAAGACCCGAAGGCCTATTTTTAAAAAATCAAGCAATATAGATGAATTATACTGATTTGCACTTCAATCTCTACAAGTAAAAAGATGTGCTCTTAACAGTTTTTATTATAAAAATAACTTAGGCGTAACTGATATACACATCATTGATAATTCGGAGATCAATGTGAACAATTTAGGAACACAGCCCTCTCGAGTCTATGCCTTAGTTAATTCCGAGACTGCATGAATATGGTGAAGTTTCTCTTATTCTCACTTTTCTTTCCCTAAAATGTTTAAGAATTGATTCTGTCTTAAATCTATAACACTTGTTACGACCACCTTGTCGAAAAAAAAAAAAAACAACAACTAAACAAGCAGAGAAACATAGATGGTCTTCAGAGAGGTTAAAAAAAACGAAAAGAAAGGAAAGAAAAAGTAATTTTCAGAAAACAAACACACACACACACACACACACACACACACACGCACACACACACACACAAACACACAAAACTTAGATAATTACATGCTGAAATGGCCAAGATAAAAATCATTTAGGGGAAATCATTCTGCCAGACCTCATTGTTTACAGGATAGCGCTTAAAAATACATCTTTTAATGGTGAAATGCAGTATCAAAGTGGCTGCAATTCTTTTTATGTCAAAGCAGCATGGATGTGTGGTGGACAGCATACGAAGTCAGACAAAAAACAAACAACATATTACACAAACCCACAATGCACGCCAGCGATATTTACTTGTTTTCAGAGATGGTAGTCAAAAACTAGAATACCGGATCATCTTTAGTGATAATGTATCTTCTTTGTTGTGTCGTTTCACACTAAATAGTAATTGTTCAATCCGCGTTCAATACAGGTTTCCAACTGTTTGACAGTCCATAGACAGCCCTAATGGATTCACTGGTATATGCACTCAGCTTTGTGAGCAAAGTGTGGGGCTCCGGTAGGAGTCAAGCTCACAAATTTCTGATCCCAAATACGGGGACCGGTATTATGAACATCGGGTAGACATGTTTCATTCAAGGATATCACATCAGTCTAGAGAGCAGATGAGTAAAGGATACCCCTGAGGCCATATTCTACTTTCAGCAATATCGGGTCTATTTCTCCGGTTTGGTATTGAAGTTTATCTAAATAAGTTTATCCAGTTCTTAACTATACCAAAGAGTGAATGGTCAGTTCATTGTGTGGAAAATACGCAGCATAAACTTTGCCCCTCCCCTCGGTCCCCACCTCAAGCAGTGATGCAGATCCTGCAACTTCGCGTTGATCTTTTGTTTGCTTCAGCTGAAGTGAGGATAGTAGGATGATATCAGCCCAGTCTTCAACATGCAAGGTATAGGTTTCTATGAGACAAATGGGATCTCGAGAATAAATAAGTGATAAAGAGAAAAAAAAAAAAAAACGAACAATACTTGAGGATTCCCATTTTCTTTCCATCCAACTAAACATCAAGTTCAGACTCCACAGAGACTGTGCGATGTCTTAAGCATACATAACTATTTCACTAAGTTTACTTTGGCCTAATATTTGTCTTGCTACTTTCTTGAACGTAACATATGTTAGGTAACAAACCATATATCTAAACATCTTGGTATCTTGCGTTAAAGCAAAGAGAAAGGGACTAGATATACTATTATGTGTCCTGCTACGATTCCTGTAGCCTATCTTTGTTGTATGTCGATAAAATAGATAAAATAATTGTTCCATGCTAGATTATATATCACACTATTTTTCCTCCAGAAATGATTTAGACGAAATAATTTATTTTAAAATATTGAGGGCATAATAATTGTTTTACCTCAAATATAGTGAGAGAAATAATGATGTAAATTTTGTTTGTCCCCTCCACCTCTCTGAATAATGCACTATGCTAAATGTCACAAAGATGCCTGGACATGTGGGACATATTTGGTGGTGTCAGTGGCCTAGTGGTCAAGCTCGGGCATAGGACCAGACGTTTGCTGGGTTCTAAGCCTAACGTTGCTCGATGTTTTGCTCTTTGAAAAGAATGTGTACACCTATTCCTGACTCGATATTGGTTAAAACAAGTTATAGACAGTAAATTTTATTGTTAGACTGATAAAACTTTGAGCGCCTAACAGACTGTCTCGTTTGAGTTTCTTCCGATAGATCGAAAAGTTCTCAGAGCCTGTACTGTAAGGAAAGTATGAGGAATAAATGTCACGTACAACATCGTCAATAACTTCCCTGGACGAAGGACAGGTTTAACATGGAGATCTGCAAGAGAGTATATGGCGATCTCAGGAATGTTCACGTAACAACACTGTATGCCATTGGCCAGAGAAGCCATCTGAGTGATACCCCGGGTCATCCTTGTCCAGGGACAGCTGGTATTGTATTACTCCAGAAAATTGATATGCCGCTCTGCCCTAAGGTGTGGGTGGCCAGTCTGTTTTCAGCTCTCTCCTCTGGCAAAGTGATGCCGGACAATGTGCTGACAGCATGTACGTGTATTGCTGTGAAACTGGTGGAGATATTTTACGAGCTTGAAAATACTCACTTAATTTTGTTTAGTTAGGACATTTATTTATCTTTTTGTTGTTGTTGTTGTTGTTGTTGTTGTTGTTATTATTCAAAGGCGATACCATGGGATTGGACGGGGGCGGGGGGAGGGGGAGAAGGGGGAATGGGGATTTTGTCAATGCAATGCTGCATTGCCTTAAAGCATGTCACATTAAATTATGATAAACTTGTAAAAATTATAAACTAGATCTATTCCAGTTGATAAAGTGAAGGACAAGGGCAATGAATGTCATTTGTTATTCTCTCACAAAGATAATTGGTAATTCCTTTAAATCACAGGGATCAGAGGTCGTCCCAGGATTTTCCCGGTGTCTGTTTTGTGCTCTCACATGTATGTGTTTTTTTAAGGGTTCTTTTGGGAAGAATCAACTCCTGGAGCATATTTATAATTAATATTTTGTTGATGAACGGCAACAGTTTGTAACATGTAAGCTAAATTCAGCAATTCCATATTTCTCTGTAGACTTACATAATTGCATAAGTTTTTGTTGTTGTTATTCGTCTCTTGTTTTTTCTTGTTAATATTATTATTCTTTTCCTGTTGCTGTTCTTATTTTCTTATTGTTGCTATTGTTGTCGTCATCTTCGTCGTCGTTGTCATTATGTTGTTGTTGCTGTTGCTGCTGTTTGTGTGAGCAAAATAATATCTATGTTACGTTGAAAGAAAAACTGAGCATATTTAAGCCTGGTGGGATAAAATACGCGAATTTGCATCTAAAGGAAGTAAACGATGGGATCTCGAGAATAAATAAGTGATAAAGAGAAAAAAAAACGAACAATACTTGAGATGCTCTTTTAGACCAGACCTCGAAGCAGATGAGCGACAGAGGGGTGAAATTTGTTAATTTAAAGTGAAAGACATTCTCCAAAAGGAAACTAGTGAAAATCACCAGAATGTATGCTAGAATCAAAAGTGCAAACAAAATTGCAGTATCTTAGCACCAGAAAACAAAACAACAACAAAACAAAAACAAAAAGCAAAAAAGAAAACGTCAAACTTTGGGCATATTTCACCCTTCATTACTACGGGACTTAATCTACTAAGAATTTTGCTACGTTTTTTTTTTTAAATTAAATATTGTAAAACTGTGAAATACAGCTTTAATGAGATGACAACGGTGAGGTTGGAAATGTCAAGAGACTTAATTTCACGTTAAGTTTATTGAAAATGGAAAGTTTATTGGAAATAGATTTGACTTGTACGAAATACTGAAACTTCCTTGAAAGGCCTTTCTCAGTTTACCATTTGAATAACGGCTTTACTTTAAGTTTGATAACATCTCAAGACTCTATGTCAAAGATTGGAATTCATTTATTTAGGACTGATGGAAACTAAAACGTATGAAACGTTTGGGATAATTTCTGTTCTCTCAATAAGGAGATATTATTGTGAGGTTGATGGATCTATTTCATTCTGATCGGAAGATGGCAATGGAAAAGAACCATAGTGACCAGCAAACTACACAGTCTAGACCACAATGTGGAGGGCAGAGCCACTGGCGAGAAGACAAAAGTGTTTGGGTTGTCTGTGATTTCCTTATCAGGAATATACCAGTCCTTGTAGATCGGTAGCCTATTGTAGGTAGGGATCATCCAGGCACTACTGGTTGCTCTCCGTTGTTTATTGCCTTCAATGAGCTTGTTCTAAACCGGGTCGAAAACAGAGGTTTCAAAATGTGAGCTCTTCTCAGCTTAGATTAAAACTAGGCCTACTCCATTTTTCAATTTGCTGAAAATCCCTGAAGACGACCTTGAGCAGCATAATGCGTGAATACTCAATATAGTCAACAGGAACTGTACTCCCCGAAAACACACTGTCTTTAATAGACTCTTTGTCTCTTTGATCAAAGCCTGTCGATGCTCACATGGTGCTAGTAAATGCTCTCTTTCCTGCTGGTAGGAAAACTCCTCAGGTGGAGCGAGACAGGTGACGGTGTTCAGAGGAAGAGTGGGTTCTTTCATCAGATGTTTCGGCCTTTAACTTCCTGACATCTTCTAGAACCCCGGCCACACCAGGGTCATGACTCCCGATGTCCGTTACCCACCTTTTTTTCCCCCCTCAGGGATTCTGGCTCTACCCACAAAACTAATCGTGCCGCTGTTTTTATGGCATAACCTATTCTATTTAAATCTACCGTCTGCATCGAGTGCTCTCTTTCCTAAATATTGTGAGTTGTTTCGTGATTGAGACCGCGAGTTTTACACAGTTTGTGCTACGGACATCGCCATGTGCTCCTAAAAAGGGTCAAAGAAGGCAGATGGAGCAACTCTTGATGTTTTTCATTTTCTCGATTTATTCACAATCCAATTCCAGGTGTCATTTGGCCAAGCCTCACTGAGTGACTCAGAAAGAGTAATTATGTGATTGTGACCTGCAGACATAGTATCTTTGAATGGACCTATCCTGACCATTCTCTCGGCAAGATGCTTGTTCACCTGGTGCCTGAAATGTTTTAGTGGAGAGAAAAAAATATGAAAACGGCAAAACCTTCCAGTTAAGACTGAAAAAAAATTACTCTGTTTCTCCCTCTGCCCTGTTTGTTACGATTGTCATATACATAAACAGTTAAAAAAAAAAAACGGTAAGTAAAGTTAAAAAAAAACAAAAAACAAAAAAAAAAACACGGTGAGTAACGTATTTATGATGGGATATTCGAATTATGAATAAACAATTCAAATTCAATATCTGACCGCAACAATAATAATTTTTCACAATTGACATCTATTTAAAACAGCACAATGTGATGAGTAATTAGCAGCCTTTGTGTGCTCACAGGATGATGAAGCATCACCTGCAGGCCTTGCCATGTCATTGTCAAGTTCATAGTGTTCTGTTCTTCTTCCTCCCTCCCCCACCCCACTATTTCAATTTCAGGATTAAATAATAAACTTTAGCTAAATCTGTGACTCTGAGAAACATGAAAATTTAAACATAATGATGAAAATAAACAAACAGAAGTAATACCAATACCCAAGGATCCCTGGAAGAGGAGCTCATAAATTCGGCTTCAGCTCCCATGAAGACTTGCCTATGGCAGTGAAAAAAAGAAATTAAGATGTTATATAGCAATCTGCGGTGGAGTTGTGTAAATTGAACTGCAGCTTGAGAGAAAAGTTAGTGAAAGAGGTAGGTAGAAGAAAATATGGACCAGCAACATCCAAGAGTGGACTATGAGCACTTTGTGAGACCCAGGCCGTTGCTAATTGCTGTGACAAATTCAAACGATGGATGGACAACTGGTCAGAGGATGCCCTAATAACTCCAAACACAGTTAAGAGCTACAAGAAGCAAAAGAAGGCATGCATCTGTGAGGTGCATACAGAATGGCTAGACAAGATCAGAATATGTCGCCCCCGTGACATATCAACTACTAAAGGTCTACGAGTGTAGACATTTTTCTGCAGGTCACCATATGAAGGTGAGTGATTATTCAGCCTCCAGATCTGTACATATGAAATAGCTAAATGTTATCATGAATAAAATAGTCGGGAAAAAGTATGATAGTACTGCATACCACTTAACGTTTTATGCATAGTAAATTCTGTTTCGATCAACGAAGAGATGAATACTGTAATTATACGTCTACACATCTCTAGAACAATGTAGATATTTCAAATATTAATGTGAGAAAAACAGTTTTTTGCAGTTTAAGCCAATAATATTTAAATATCTTAATCTGAATTTCAAATTTCGTTGCTGTCATAGCAGTCAGGCTGTCTTCAGCTCACAAAGTACCTGGCCATTTTCTTTCTACCCCTCTTAGGACTAAGCTCTTCAAATTCATAAGACAGTTCTAGTTTTGTGGATTTCTAATTAACCTGATTAAATATTCGTAGAGCTCACAAAATTCATGATCCGTGGCTAATCCAAACTTTACTAGGAGGTTGAATGGCGTTTATATAACGTAACGTAATGCACATAGAACTCCAGGTGGCCAATCCCATACTGGGAGATTTGAACGATGCGGCATTACTTGTTTTTTTGTTAATAACAGGTCACACACAGTACAAGACGCCAATAACTTCATGTGATTAAAGTTAAGTTTCACAGATCATACTTTGTGTCAGGAACGCACTCATCATTCCCTTTGCGACGTCTTCCACCAGGATATACGATTTTAATTTTTCATACAAGAAAAGTTTGTCATACAAGAGACGTTTGGATGAAAATAACAGTGCAATAATATCGCTCCCGAGATGAAACATAATTCAGCAGATAAAGATAATAGATTTTTGATGAAGATAGGAAATGAAACAGGATATTATTATTATCTTTTTTATGACTTTGTATTTTTCCGTGTCTGACTAAAAAACTGATGCCAAGGAATTTGCGTTCTGTTTTACATAGTTTTGTAGGTTCATGTACGTATCTAAGAGATATTTTCTTCTGGAGCAAGATTACTTCCCACCTTAACATTCAAAGAAAACCTACCTCACTCCCAAACTTAGTACACCATTAGTTAAGTGTGTAGCACAATTTTTCTTTTCAAATACCGCTCAAGAAATGTCTCTCAACAATAGGATTTATTTGGTTTGTTTGTCATCAGTATGAGTTCAGATGTCCGTAGATGATCTCCAAGCCTGTGTATGAATGAAAACTCAGTGGCGGGATTCAGTTGTAACAGAATTTATTGACATATTATACTCTTTCTGGTAGATATGCTATGGTTTATGATTGTTTGTTTTGATTAGTTTCACTTTATTTTTTAGTCAGTTTTCTTTTCCATTATGTTCTTTTCTTATCTTTTAAGTTGATGGATCGATTTATATTTTTCTTTCCTTGAGTTTATACCTCTTATAGAGAGAAACAAGTCCTCACTTCACCCTCAAATTCCTCTAATCTTGCTCTAATTGTGTGTTGTTATTGTCGTTTTCCCCTACCAAGGTTTCCATTTCGCCCACTCAGCCCACTCGATGGCCGCTAATTAAGCAATCAGATTATGGTCTCGTGGGGTGAATCTGTTGATTTTATTTTTATTTTTACTTTTAATTTTTATCTCTGTTTAGCTTTTCCCCCCTATTACTGGGCAGGGGGATGGAGGAAGGAGCAGGGCAAGGCGACACTGGGGAAAAGTTTTTTACCCTCAAGATTTCCCCTGATCCTCGAATCTCTTTTCAGCTACTCACGGTCTGGCCATTTCTAAAATGACAATGACAAATAGTCTTCTCAAGGTCTCCAGAGTGCTATCTCGCCTTCATGTGAGATCTTTGCGTGCATTCATTCCCTCAGGCTTGTGACAACAATAATAAATATATCTGGTGCCCAGAGCCGATCAGCTTTCCACATGTATACTAATGCTGGAGACAATGACGAAGTCGATGAAAAACGATGATCGTACGAACCTAATGGTGCCCAAACGGAAATTGTAGCCGAGCAAACTTCTCCAGTGTACAACTGGAAGCAAGATAAAAGTGTAATGTATTTGTGACACTGTGATACTCTGAGATCATGTGTTCCATGTAAATCTTTAGGCATCTTGCTGATGATAGACGCTGGGAATAAGTGAATTGAAATCCCGTATTCAATAATAAATAATGCCCTTAGAACATGGCATTGCTACCTCACAGAAGTTGTTTAGCACTATCACATTAGATTTCTACCTTTTTATTTATTTATTTATTTATTTATGTATTTATTTATTTATTTATTTATTTATTTCACGTCTAAGAACAGATGAGCAACAAACTGTTTAAAGAAAGTTGGTTCATCAACGGTTTGAAAATATATATGATGACTGATGGACAAACGGTGCCTGGGATATATTTACTTCTACTGGCAGTTCATTGTGTGGAAAATACGCAGCATAAACTTTGCCCCTCCCCTCGGTCCCCACCTCAAGCAGTGATGCAGATCCCGCAACTTCGCCTTGATCTTTTGTTTGCTTCAGCTGAAGTGAGGATAGTAGGATGATATCAGCCCAGCCCTCAGCATACAAGGTATAGGTTTCTATGAGACAATTTAATGCTTCCAGCAAACAGGAAGATTCTCATTGTCTTTCCATCCAACTAAACATCAAGCTCAGACTCCACAGAGACTGTGCGATGTCTTAAGCATACATAACTATTTCACTATCTAAGTTTACTTTGGCCTAATATTTGTCTTGCTACATTCTTGAACGTAACAAACAACTGTTGATGAACCAACTTTCTTTAAAAATTTTGCTGCTCATCTGTAACAAACCATATATCTAAACATCTTGAGATCTTGTGTTAAAGCAAAGAGAAAGGAACTAGATATTCTATTATGTGTCCTTTCGCCCTTGTTCATTTACAATGACTGAAAACACAGGAACTCTCGCACTTCCCTCCCTGAAGTTTCCCCAATTTCTGACATGTCCGTACCACTTTCTTGGTTGAAACTACGTAGAATATGACAGCGTTCTTAGTGATAATGAATACATTTTTGTCTCTCCGTATTTTGAATGTTCATAACACTTAGTTTGGCCATCAACAATTCTCTCTTTTTCCTAAGAGAGGATATATCAGTAATATTATCTAGTTTTTCTGTGTGTGTGTGTGTGTGCGTGTGCGTGTGTGTGTGTGTGTGTGTGTGTGTGTGTGTGTGTCTTTTCTTTCTCTTTTCTAAAATAGAAAAAACTTCCCTTCAAAGAGATATGA
>JBCAUA010642183.1:0-15414 GCA_038406235.1 Peronia verruculata
TATCTATCTATCTATCTATCTATCTATCTATCTATCTATCTGTCTGTCTGTCTGTCTGTCTGTCTGTCTGTCTATATCTATCTATATATTCTATCTGTCCGTTTCTTTCCCTTTTTCCGTTTGTCTGTGTGTCATGCCTCTTACATTCTATGCCTCGGCCTGTTTATCAACCACTTAAATTTGTTGTCGTTAAGGAGTCGTTTAGAAATCAGGAAGATGTAACTTGAAATGGTTCATCGGTCATACAAGCCTTGACATGGTGGCCCCAATTTGACTATTGTAAAGTATTGTAAAGTGCCTTGTATCGCATTGTGTGTGACTGTAGGGCGAAGTTGCCGAGGTTATGTCTGGAGTGAGCAGTAAGAAAGCACGCGCCCAGACTGAGGCATGCATGGTGTCTGAAAGGTGAAACCCTGACCGCATTCCTCAAGATTTGTTTGTCCTGTCCGTTCTTCACTCTGTGTGTTCCTGATATGCCTCTATCCGCCTTATTCCTTCTTTCTCTCCATTTATCACTCCTTTCCCTTCCTCCTCCTCTCCTCTCCCCACTTTCTTACTCTTGATTTATTCTTTCTTTCTTCCATCTTGTCTCGGTACCTTAATTTCTCATATCCTCACTTTTTATTTTTCTTCCATTTTCTCTTTTTTTTTTCTCTCACTCTTTATCTCTCTTTTTCTCTTCCCCTTTGCCCTTTAACTGCCCCGACCACTGGCATGGTCAATTCCGACCAATCTGAAGTCAGTAAACGGGTTTCCTTCTCATACTCACCCAAAACACGATGTTTGCTTATCTGCTTTTAATAGCTTTCCCGGAGAACGGAATGGGTGGAGTGATGGATGGATGAATGAATGGATGTGTGAATGGATAGGTGTAGGATTGGTGTGTGGATGGTGGGTCGGTGGGTGGGTGGATGGATGGATGGATGGATGGATGGATGGATGGACGGACGGATGGATGGACGGATGGATGGATGGATGGATGGATGGATGGATCAATCGATCGGTCGATTATTTATTAATCATTCAATAATTTCCTCGGTCATCATTCTGTTGTGAGAACTATGAAATAGAGCTAGGTATGTGGATTACAGAGAGATAATTCAGAGAAAGTCAGTGTGAGGAACATCTGGCATGCTGAAACAAATAATTTCACAGGGTTGCACATTTTAGGATAATATGAGTCAGAATTGATTTTCCCATTTTCTCTTTCCTCCTTGATATGGCTTGCTTGTATTTTCAGTATAAACATTCCTCCTGTTATCCCTACCGCCTATCTCTCCCCTCCTTTTGCTCACCTTTAACCCTAGCGATACAGTCATCATACATTCTATCGTTATCAAGATCGTTACTTGCCTCGTATCCTAGGTAGCAATATATTGAACAAAACTGCTTTCCCGAGCCTTGTCGAGGTAGTACCATTGCCAACCCGATACCACCAAGTTTGCTCTTTATGAACGGACTGATACCTTGTTTTCGTAACAAACTAGTGCATTTAATTGCTAAATATCACACTCCTGAATTGCTTTACCTCAGCTCTCTAACTTGTAACTTCTCTTTTACGAAGTATGAACAAGATTGTACTCCTCTTGCCCGTTCCTGATTTGACTCCACTTGCTTCGAAATCAATGATTTAATTAGGTTTTGCAGTATAAACATCAACTATCTGTCTTTAAGTTTCCACAATTATAACAGCATTTGTTCTTTGCCGGGATTTTTTTTTTCCTTTATTCTGTTGTTCCGTTGTTCAATCTTTCGTTTCTTTATTGCCATTTATC
The DNA here is from genome assembly GCA_038406235.1 of Peronia verruculata. Lineage (NCBI taxonomy): Eukaryota > Metazoa > Mollusca > Gastropoda > Systellommatophora > Onchidiidae > Peronia > Peronia verruculata. The sequence goes on from JBCAUA010642183.1 coordinate 1,776, forward strand.
ACAGTTATTATATTCTACCAGGACAATGGTTGTCTTTAGTTCATTTTTCTTCACCTCATCATCCCAGTCATTAAACTGCTGGCTGTGACATCATCTTGATTTCTTCTTGCAAACTTTTCATTTGTATCGAATCGAAGGGTTTATGTTAAGATTTATGCAGGACCTATTTTTGAGTTTCCTTTCTTGTCATTATTCCGCGGGATACTTTTTTTTTCTTTCTTTCTTTCCTCTTTTTTTTTTTTTTTTTCAAGCTTTTCTCTTTTTTTTTTTTTTTAGTCACACTTGCACATGCCGTCTTGTTAATGAACGACAAGAAAAAGGGTCATACTTATTTTCCCTGATTTCCTATAAATTCCTTTTTCTGGTAGTAGTGATTTGCCATTCCTGTGAGCATGGAAGTATTCTTTGCTATCTTTTTTGTATTCTAAGCCGAAAATAGTTTCTTTTAGTGAACAATGTAACGTATGCAATAAATGTTTCATGAACTTGTCAGATGGCCACATGATGTCAATATTATTATGATTTTGGACTGAACAAAACCGATTTCTGCAAGTGTTGAATTTTTTCGAACAATTCAATCACGACCGATCGCATTGCCCATTTTCTGACACACTGGCTCTGACAAGCTCATGCACTGGATTATGTTTCTATTCCATCAGTTTGCTTTGTAAAAAAAGCTTTTTATATATAGTATGTATAGTAACAGGCAATGTTTCTTTCATTTCATTTTAAGTTGTAATTAATACAGGCCACTAATATGTTGAAATTTTAAGTTCTGATGACCACTAATGTGCCTATTCATAATTTATAGTATTTATACCCAATGTTATTGTTAACAAATTATGTCAGTATGTTCTTTTTATTTAGTTTGTAACATATATTATTATCCTTTTGCATTATGATTAGTTATTGCATCGAATATTTACCCACTCACACACAAAAAATCCAGCAACAACATCAGTCTCAGGTCAGATCGAGACAGGACTCTGCTGTAAGCTGAGCAGTTTGACACCTACTACATCATTACTCACTCAGGTGTTTCCCTCTTTGTTTGTTGCTTTTCCAGAAACTCATATCCCCTAACACAGGACGGAGACAGGTAGGAAGGAACCCTGGCTGGAGTAGATCTCTCTTTTCTTTCTCTCGCCCAGCCAGCGGCACCAGCGATGTTTTCCTGTAGCATGCCTATGTTATGTACCATACATATTATATATTTTCTAATCTTTTTCTAACCTCCCTCCACTCGCAGACTCTGTGTGATGTATAATATAATGCTGCCTCCTTTAGCTTTAACCAATAACTGCTTTGTTTTTTCATTGTTATAGTATTAGATTGAGCGCATGAAGCTTGCGCATCTCATGACTTCATTATCAAATTTCTTCATGTTGTTCCCTCCTCTTTCACCCCAAATACCTGCTGCCTTGTCTCAGTGTTAGATTGAATGCACGAAGCTGTGACTTTTTCCCCATTATGTTTCTTTGTCACTAAATAGTAAAACACTTGCTTTTTGAATCCAAATCTGGCAGACTTTTATGTGTTTGACAACGATGTCTTCTGATTTGTCAGTCCAGTTGATGTGTTTTCAGTTTTTTTTTTTTTTTTGAAAAATATGGAATATACAGGAATCTTATTTGCTATACCTTTCGTTCTCCTACCCTTTTAATATCGCACTATATCTGATAACTTTACTTCTTATAAGAGTTAACTCATAGAACGTTCATATTCATTGCAGATCTATGGTACCATGTTGTCATTCTCTCAAACCAAACTACAACAGACTGTGTACTGTATGGTGTAATGTTTTAAAATTTTATCTATTTATTTTTGTTTCTTTCTTTCTTTTTCTTTCCTTCTCTGTCACATTCAGTTCTTTGTATCTGAACGTTATTGTGGATGCATGATGCTTTTCTATGCCCAACTATATGTGTGTGGCCAAACATTCATTAAATTTTCAAAGTCGTTGTAGTTCTGGAGACTGTATGATGGCATTCTTAGTGTTTTAAGCTGCTGAACTTGACCATTGTTTGATTGAATGCATGGCGCCCTTCTTCAATGTGCATATTAGCCGCCATATTTCAGGTAATTAATTGTTGAGGCTCTTGCTTTCATTTCTGTTTTTCATTTCTGTAAGAAAAAAGAAAACAAAATGAACACAGATGTTGTTCATTTTGGTAAGGTTGACTACAGTAACTGTTGAAACCGAAATCGACCGAATAAAGACGGTTGCAGAATGAAATATAACACATACAAGGACGGGTTCGTTTTATATCAAAGGTTCAACCATTGTCAAATTATGATGAATCATTTAAAGGAAATGTGGGACATTTGAGACAACTGTAAATGGGGAGGTCGTTTATCATGCACATCAAGCACAGTGAAGTTCATGCACCTGGTGAACTTCCCTTGCTAATGTCTTTGCATAAAGAAATGAAATTATTACCCATGGGTGGCGCAGTTAAAGCTATAATGAAGTCAAGTTCATGAAGAAAAAAAAAAAAGAAAACCTGCGACTAGTTTACGTCAGGGATGACTATAGAGTATAAAGGCTGGGAGACCAAGAATAAGCGGAACAAAGAAGGAAAGATTTTAATGAGAGAACGGAAATCCAGATAGGTAACACCTTTCAGCTGCCTTAGGGGCCGACATCTTGGAGGCTTGGGTGGGCGCAGTAATGGGAGAGGGTGAAAAGGAAAATATGCGGAAGAACGAAGTACGAAAGAATTATTTGAAGTGAATAATAATAATAAAAAAAAAAATTCATAGGAAGCAACCACAAGAAGCTGAATGGCTAGCCTTAAAGGAAAAGAAAGCTGGTATCTATTATTCCCTCCCCCCTCCTTCCCAAAAAACAAAGAATAAACAAACGTTTATGAATTGAATATCGCAGGTACCAGGGAAGCAAAAATTGATGGGCTTAAGACAAACATGAGAGACTGGTTTCAAAAGTTTGGCTTATGCGATGTATTTTATTTTTCGTGCACGGCGTTATATTTCCGTTTATTTTTTTTATGCGATAATTCATATCAGGTTTATCTAGTCTAGGGTGTAAGTTTTGGGTTGAGTCAAAAACACGAAAAAACAGCATTTCGCAATCTTTTATATGATTAAGAGAGATTTTTTTTCCCCCGCTTTAAAAAAAAAAAAAAATGAAGCAAGCAGGGCATATTCTTGCTATAAATTATCTGAAAGAAAGAGATGAATATGAAAGAAATGGGATAAGGTGTTAAAAAACAGGCGTCCGAAAGAGAAGGGATTTGTGTTGTTGTTTACTGACTCTTTTAGTAGTAAAAGAAAGAGAGAGAAAAACTATAACAGTGTGAATACAACACCAGCCATCTTCTAGGACGTAATATGAATCTATGTACTGCCTGACAGACTTTAGGGTGGAACTTACAAGAAAGAAGTTGGAGGAGATGACACAACCCTTTCCAAGAAGAAGATTGGATGTTGACCAGGGGAAGAGCAATGATCTGTAACAGTGGTCCTCAGCCTTTTTGTTGCCGGGGACCGTTCAACGTTTGACAATTTTACCCCGACCCGGAGAGGGGAAGTGTAGATAGTGCTAAGTGGGTACGTCTTTACGTGTAACATTGTATATCTTGAATAAAAATATATTTCTGTCACCGTGATTCGCGTGACATGCAGCATAATAATAAAAGGAAAATAGAAAATAGTTAGCCTCAGGGAATAAAATGGAAATGATTAGATATTTCTTGTGCGGCTAGGTAGCAATTGATCCGCAGACAGGTACTGGTCCGCAGCCCGGGGATTGGGGATCACTGATCTATAAAACTGAATAGTTAGATTGTCTCAAAAACAAGTTGGGTGAAGATCTTTGTCCGACACCTCTGGAAAGGGTAAAGGGCAGTAAAAGTGATGGCCATGTCACATTGCCAGGATAAAAAGAAATGGAAATACTCCACACAGAAAGGCAAACATGTATCTGGAGGTTGCAATCTGCTTTTGAAGTGTAGTAAATGACTAGGAATTTTTCTCGTAATTGGGGAGATCCGCCGAGCGGCTGACAACAGCCTTAGTTTGAACGTTGTTCTTTGCATTGGCTTGTTAACAACATGTGTTCATATCCTGTAACACAGTACCTGCATTGTGTGACCAACTGTATGGAATGTCCCAAGATCGATGGGATTGGTCAGTGACAATGACGCTTGAATGCATGTCTGAATGTGCACCCATGTCCTGTTTGTTCAAGAGCTTCTCAAAGTGTCGATTGTCCGTATTGTTCTACGTGTGGGGGCTGTCGAAGAGCTCAGATTAGATCTATGTAAAATTCTTTGTGGATTGTCAGTGTATGTAGAGACTTGATACCTTCTCACAGATACTTGAACTACATGGCTCTCAAATTTCTGAGAACTTCTTTGTTAATCTAATTCAATGACTGTTTATCTTAATAAGACCACATTGTGTGGTGTTTTTTTAGCTCAGTGGACACACCGATACTAACGTTTTCCTAACTTATGCGAAATATATGACTCAAGAATGACATTTTATTTGGCAGTTATTGAAGTTTTGTCAATAGCCTTTAATGTGTTGCAGGTTTAAATCTGAAAATAAGCCTAATCCTTATAAGTAGATTTTGATTTGTTTCTTGCCAAACATCGATTTTATTTTTATTATATTACGACTGATCACTTTCCTGTAATGCAAGAAGAATGTAGTATATCTAACAGCACTACTATTAGTCCTAGCCCTAATATCGGCCTCCTGCCAGCCTATATAATAATATGATGATACCTCAAACGAAAGTGATGTTTGCTTTCCTTTGTACTAGCTTTGTAGTTTATTTACATGGATTTCTCAAAGAAAATTTAAAAGATAGACAGTAAACAAAAGGAACATAAGCAGAGTTATTTTCACAGGAACTGCACTTTCAATAAATTCAAATTTCCAAAGCGTGTTTTTTTTTGGGGGGGGGGGGGGCAGGGGCTGAGAGAAAGGCTTTACATATATAGACATTCAACATTGTACGGACCAAAATAATGCAGACAGACAGCACTGTAGCAAGGAGATAAAGCTTAGCATGAGGGTAATGCTGCGCTTTTAGTTACTTCTATTTTCTCTTTGCTTGCTGCTGCCTGTCGTCTCCTTTCCAATCTATGTAGCCCTTCATCTACTAACATGTTCTACACAATATTGATATTTCTGTCCATCACCATTTTTCTCTGTATACTTTAGTCCAAAATGTCTGACATCAACATTATTTCGCTATTAGATAACCTATGAAAAGTTATGGTTGTATTGAACTTCATATTGTCGTCTTTCTTTTATACCACAGCTTTGGTAGAAATAATATCACTGGAAATATCAGTTTGTTTTTACGTATGTATGTACTTACTTTCCAACAAAAGGATGGCTACAGCTATTTGAAACGTCCATAGCTGATTATTTACCCACAACGCTCCCACAGACGCCTACGTCACACCGACAGAAATGTATATCATCTAGCTGTACCTTACAAAAAAAAAAAAAAAATCCAGGAAATATCTGCATTTTGACTAAAGTTTGAGCGGTTCGAGATTGAATACAGTTTTGTTTATAGCTAAGGCATGGTCTGTTGGCTTTCCCCATTCATGCAGCGAGTTGTTGCTGTTTTTATTCGTATCGTCATTGATACGTTATTCTGTGCTGGCTCTGAAAGCAACTAGCTAGTTTGTAACCATGTGCATAGGCCATATGTGTTTTTGACACGGAAAATGAGTTGTGCGTTCTGTGATGCGTCAGTGCATGAGGCCTATATACGGTGCCAGAAATTTTTGTCATGACGTGTCTTTATAATGTGTTTCAATACACTAAAATGACTAATGTGTTTCAATACACTAAAATGACTAGAGTATGTCAACATTTATTGGCAAGAGCAGTGATTATTAGGCCACATTTTTTCTATTACAATCTTTGTGGTGCAGTTAAAATAAGTATTTGTGCATTAATTTTGTGTTGAGACGCAGAGATATAATGTACAATACGAGACTCGGACTAAAGAATATGGTTAGACTGTTATTCAGTCAGTCGACAAACAGACAGATAGGCAGGCAGATAAAATGTAGTCGATAAGGAACAGTTAGTCATTATCTCTGCCCCCCCCCCAAAAAAAAAAGAAAGAAAAAAAAAAGGAAGAGCACAGATAAACCCTTTAGACAATCTGTCCATGATGAAACAAAGAGTGAACATTGCTGGGATGAAGATTGATTGATGAAAGGAATCCACTCATTTAAAGCTAAGATAAAATCTTTGTTGAGTCCAGCCCATCCCGCTCTAGCCATTTTTTATTTTTTTCTCTCTCTCTCAAATCATCTTGTGAACCCTCACACCTCTCTCGGAATGGCTCACAATGCAGGGACTGTAAATGGAAATAGCAGAGCATTCATGCAGTGAGCTCAGGTAGACTGGAATCCTGAACCCTATATCCAGATATGCTAAGTAGGCGAAAAGTCTGACAATGGGGTGCATACACACACTAGACACTTAATGGCCGCCCCATTAAATCATTGCTCAGAGCCAGACACTGCCACAGACAGAAGCTTATTTTCCATGGCACTTTAAAGGCCGAACACCTTTCTAGGAAGGTATTCAGGATTGAATAAATCAGTGTATACTTTCAAACCAGTTACTTTCAGGGCTTTCAGTAACTTTCAAGTTCGAACAAAGTGCTCAATTCAGCCTCAAACATTATTTCAAGTCACGTTCTTTAGCAAAAATTTCAACACATTTTGAAGAAAGAAAAAAGTAAAGGTACCATCCTTTGACCCCCATGAGGGGAAATTGGCTTGGCCATTTCAGACCGCGTCGCCGCAGTGCAGCGCCACTATACTTCCCCCGATATACATCAGGTACCGGTACCCATTTTACAGATGGGTGGGCTGAGGAAAATTGTGTGTTAAGTATCTTTCGTAAGGATACAACATGCAACCGTTTAGGATTCGAACCACCGACCTTTGTTTCCAAAGGCCGCAGCACAAATCACAGAGTTAACACGCCACCACTCACTTTAAAGTAGGCCTATTGCCACACGTAGGCCTAGATATTCTATTTTTGCCTTTGTTGCGCTTCTCTGGCCTTACTGAAACCAAATGACAAAAATAAGAAATATAATTGCTTGGAAACTGAACAGGAGAGAATAATGACGGCCAAGACAGAATAATATGTGTTTGCAGTGAGAGAGAAAAGGTATCCAATTAACAAATGTCAGAGCACAAGCGCCATGCGAGAACGTGACCACCAGTCGGGTTATTTTAACGTGTGACGGCGAAATCAGTGAATCGAAAAAAAAAAATATAACAAAACACAACAAAACCTAAACTGCCTTATGATGCAGCAAAACTCGAAACATCCGCGCCATTCTAATGGGGATTCGAAAGCTAGTGCTCCTTGCATGGGAAAGACATAGAAACCTGCACTTATAAAAGGCAATGTTTCCACAAATCTGGCTCCAGTGTGAGAGGCAGTGACATGAATTCGACACACACACACACACACACGCATACGCACACACACACTTTGATCTGCACTTGTAACCATGCCCTGTATCTTCAACTAACTCCAAAGATGCGCTGACCCCACGATTTCAGTAGGAATGGTTAGTGATACATACGTGATTTTCTCTTTCTTGTCATGACAATGTATAAACCGGTATGACCAAATAGTAAAGTATGTGGATTATGAAAATAGTGAATTAAGAACAGAAACCGAGACAGGATGCCAGAGGAGTTAAGAGTTGCTCTGTAATGCCCCTGAGCATAAGCCATGTACTCAGAGAACTCAGGCTTCAAACACACACAGCCACGAAAACACAAAAACAGCAACAAAACAACACAAGTGTTAACTGTCAGTTTTTCTTTTAAAAGACCTTAGAGAGTCCTTGGAAGCAAGAGTTTTATTCGCAGTTGAATTCAAACAAATAAACACTCATCTTTTCATCTATTGCCTTCAGTAGATGGCGACGCTTGCCATTTGCTACCCAAAATGTAATATAATATAAAATTGAGCTGTGTTTCTGTGCGTGTAGGTATCAGTACTGTCTCAACTTTGATGTTTGCCCTGTCGAAATGCACGCTGATGCTTTCTCTCCCAGATTTGCTGTTGTTTGTTATTTTTTGTTGTTTTTGTTGACTGTTACCCTTTAAAATGCAATGAGATTTGTGTCATGTTTTCGGTCACTCCCTAGACCATGCATCTTGCCTGCTATACATGGAGCCTCTGCTAAGTTGATTGTTGACACTGACTTCTATCTTTGTTGTTTACTAAACTTGAACAAAGTTGTCATGAAAAATTGTGCCGCCAGTTTCAGATAAGTCGTCTCTCAGCCGAGCCCGTGTTTTGCGGTGTGTCGGCAAAAATATTGGGGTTGACAACCTTCATCCATTGTTGTGAAGCTGTCGTTGCTTAAGTGGAATCCAAAAAGCGCTACTTTATACACCTTATCAAAATTATATCGTGGTTTGGTGCTGTCAATTATGATGATTTTAATGCTACTACTACATTACACGGTATAATGGTTACAGTGGCTTACTAATCATTGTTACCCCCCCCCCACACACACACACAAAAAAAATCCTGGAAGACACTTGTTTGGTGTTTTGGGTCAGTATCTGATAACAAAATTGACCTGAGAACAGAACACCATGGGGTGTCTGTCTGCGGCTGTCGCTAGCTTGTTTTTCACCATGCTGCAATCGCAATGTTTGGTTTCATTGATGGCGATGGTCTTGTTGCTAGTGCTACTGCTTTGAACATCTTTGGAGGTCTCAGTCCATACAGTGAATGTTATTGTGATGTTGCATTGCGTGTATCTTTGCACTTCGTTGCTCTAAGCACTCCGTTTTAGACAGCAAGATGAGTTGTTTTTAGAAAACATTTTCTTTGATCAGAAGTAAATAACACACAATAATGCAGTGTCATTAGACACATAGTAATATCATGCACACAATGAAAGTTGAACTGTTTTCATAGTTAAAACAGTTTTTTTTTTTTTTGTATTTGAAGACGCCTTTTTTTATATGTTTGATGTTTTTCAGTGCCATTTCCAAACACTCAGTGTGACATTATTAATGCAGAAATTTCTGGCCTCTTGATTTGGCGATCAAAACGGCACTAAAATCTTTTTGCGGCGTTAAAGTCACTATTGTGCTATAATCGCGACGAAGGTAAAATATTGAAAAAGGTGGCTTTATTCACCATGTCTGATTCTGTTCCAGGGTCACGTGGGACAGCACGCTAGGAGAGCTCCTGAAAGGTGACCCTGAGGTAGTGGTGCCTCCAAGATGGACTGACCTCCGCCTCAAGGACATGCTGACCTACAAGTCGGGGGGCAGCGCAGCTGACATGGCAACGATGGTCGGCTTGCCCGAGGATACTAGCAGATCGGATTACGTCAGGTAAGTGATATCCTCGGAATAATATATATTACACGCGTATTTTTAGTTTTCATCAAGAAGATCACATCTGACTAGGCGAGTGCCATGTTTATGAAATAATGACGTCGATATTAACAGTAAATAGGATCTGTTTGCTCGCTTAATCCTATAAGATGTTGGAATACCAGCTCGCATTATCATTTCCTGTAAAAAGTATGGTGTTATCTCTGAAATGACAAAGCTCAAAGGCAGTACACGATGTCTGTTGTCTTATCGTGTCTTGTTTGGAAAGAAATTCATACACAAAGTAGGACAGACTGACCTCATGACACTTCTCAGTTAATCGCCCACATGGAAAGTGATGACAGTGACTCATTACGTACGACCTTTCATACTCCATACACATGTAAATAAAATACATTCTGTGTTTGTTTTGACAGTGAAGACATGAAAAGGTGAAATTTCACCGCAGGAGAGTTGAGAAACTATTTATATAATAGTTTACACTCTACAGATAAGCGTATTATATTATGATTAGTTTACCGAGGGAAATGGTTAAAGGAGATCAAAGCGAAATGAGCTGAGTATTACAATTTAAGGTGTAGCAGTTTGCATCGTCGGGTTACCTGAGGCAATGCCCAAGAACGAGAAGTAATTACACTGGGTCAGTGACTTCTTGCGTAAGAATAAGACAAATGAAACTGCGTGTATTGGGTTCCTTAGAGCCCACGGAGAGATTACACAACAGAAAATCTACAATGAAATAAGTCGGCTTGAGAGGGTTACTTTGCGTAAAGGAGGATTGAATGCGAATTCTTGTAACATTTTGGACGATTGGATTTGGTTGCGTTCATAAAGCAGAACGGACTCATAAGGTGAGCAAATGCTCCCAGAAAAAAGAAAACATCGGCTCACGAGCTCAGTTCTTTGTTCCTCTGTCTCCACTTTGGGCTTTTTGGAGATCTGTCATATGAAAGAGCAATAGTAAATGTACCATATAATGTAACTATTTCACCGACAACTTGCCCAAACAGGTACATTTTGAACATTGTTTTGTCCTATCTCCTATATACAAAAACAGTTGCTAAACATAAAAGATCAATAAAATGCGAAACATGGAGAGCAACAGGGATCTGAGCTTACGAGCTGCGTCTTCAACTACTAGAAGAGGATAAGCAAACTGAATGTATCACACAGAACTTACCAGACAACACTTGTGTCCTTTCCTTTCTCATATTTTTGTTATATTTTTTCATTAGCGTGAGCAATTTTTTTTTTCCTTTCGCAAACTAGTCCGACGATTGTTTTAAAAGAAAGATAATGCGAAATAACTATGAAAAATCCTCCTCTACAATCATGTATCTTGATTACTTTTAAAATACGATATATCCAATTAAAAAAATAACGTAAACTCTATTGCTGTTGTTGTTTTATTGTTGTTGTTTGTGATCAGTCCTCTGCAATTTTACTAGGATATTCTCGATTGCAATAGGATAACAAAGATGCTGATGTTCCTCAAATGAAAAAACATGAATTATATAAGACACAATTTGGCATTGCCGTAAAGATCATTCATCTCTCTTTCAGTGTGTGAAAAAAAAATCATTGTTCTACCTTGAGTAGAAGTTGAGATATTGGCAATTAAAGACGATGGAAGTGACCTGTTGTTGCAGCTGAATTTATTGAGAAAGTGGCCACTTGTGTAAATCTTTCGTAGTCCTTGTTAGGCCATGCCACTATATTACAATGTTTGGGCATTTACTCGATGTATTTCAGTCAATTGAACCCCGATATGCATTTTTAGATTGATGTAGAAGGGTTTGGTGAAGAAAAAAAAAAAACATTAAAAATTCATTCACCTCTGAAAAACGCCTGATTTCTCCGGTCGGTTATGTTTGACGAGCGTCTGATTTCATGAATGTTTGTGATGCTCATGAGTAGCTTTACAAGCAACCAAATCTCATTTAAATTGATAAGCGAGCCATCATACTGGACAGACCCACAGGAAAGGACAAAGACGTATTTTCCGAGGCACTAGTTCCGATGTGCTTCACGCCATATTGATTCAAACCGGAAATACTGTCATTTAAAAATAGCAGATCTACACCGTAGGAGATGAAATTTTCCTTTTGTACCCTCTCGTTTATCCATTACAGGTCTACAGCTTTCACAGACAGAGATATAGTGCCTAGTGGTTTCATTTAAGAGTTCACTTTCGTTCTCCCCTTTAAGTGGCTCACTTTTATTTCTTTCTTTATTTATTTGTTTATTTATTTATTTATTTACTTATTCATTTTGATAGGTAGATCAACATTGCAACCTCCTCTGGCGCAATGCAGTCGCAAACGTGCTGATGGGTCGTAAAACAAAATCTAATACTCAATCTCTCCATTTTATTACAATGACATGTGTTTCGTGGGGGGGGGGGGACGAGAGGGGAGAGGTCACATTCTTAAACTGAAATTTTGAAGATTTACGATTACTTTCCATTCTCTCTTTGAGTGGGTCATCTCGGCTACACTGCATGATTAACTTGATTAAGGTGCATGGTATGAGGTATTCATTATACAACAGTATAGCTGGGCAATCTACATCTCTTGAACGGCTTTCTTCAGCGATAGCTCTAGCGCTTAATTCGTCTCTTTTCCCGCGCCTGTCAGGTGCATTTTATTGGATGGCGCTATCCATTTTTTCATTTAAATAGATGATTACTTTTACTATGATTTTTCCTGTGATTATTTAGAGTGGATGGTATGAATTTTGTTTTGTTTTGTTTTGTTTTATTCCTTTGAGGCAATATTGTTAGTTGTGAGAAATGAATATGTTGATGGTATGACATTATCCTCTTAAGATGGATAGATAGATATAGATGCAGGAAGGCAGGGAAGGAGGAAGGGCCGATCGGATGGACAGACGGATGGATGGATGGATGAATGGATAGACGGACTTAAGGAAGGGCGGACAGACTGACAGATGGATAGATGAATTGATGGATGGATGGATGGATGGATGGATGGATGAGAGGATGGATGAGAGGGAGGGAGAAAGGGAGGTTCAGACAGAGGATGGATGGACAGCCAACAGACGGACGGACGAATGGACGGATTTAATTAAGGGCGGATAGACCTATTGATGATGGATGGATGGATGAACAGATGGACGGATGAACAGATGGATGAATTGATAAGTGATGGAACGGATGGTAACATATAATATTGATGGATTGAGATACGCAGATAAGCAGGCTTTATGGAAACATGTATGGAACAAATAAGTAGATAAGCAAATAAAGAGATTGTCAGGAAAAGTCATAGAAAAGGACGGAGGAAAAAAGCTAGAGAGCGAAGGTAGAGAGTGTGTGAGTGTACATTGACAGACAGGAAGCGATTGGGAATGTCTGATGATTGGAAGTGTCTATTTACGCGACTGGGTCTATCTTGAACACTCCTCAACCACTTGTCGGACCTACATGTTAACATTAGGGTGGACTTGCACTGGGCCGATGGTCTGGGAGACATGTTGTGTAAGGGAGATAATTTTCTTTGTTTGCCGACATTTGGGACAACGCTCGTGATTTTTCAGTTATCGTGAGTAACTTACTGAGACTAGTCGTGTAAATAGACTCAGCCTTGATGATTATGTGTCTTTCATCATAACTGACGCACCATGACCACTGTAGAAAGAGAGCTTAACTTTCTCTCTTTTATTGTAATTATTACATGATGGTCGTGACGATGAATTATTGTAGTCTAACTCACAGAATGAAGAGATAAGAAGAAGAAGGAATTTCCCATCAAGGAGAACAATCCTGTTGGATTTGTTTAGAGCGGCGGTGTTGACATCATGTTTGTCTGCCTTAGTTTGCGTTTTATCCACGAGAGCACTCATGTATGCTGTGGAAATTTGTATTGTGTGTGTGGGGGTGGGAGGGGGGGGGGGGTTATCAGGCTTCTATCGACACAATAACGATAAAAAAAATAGGGTGGAAAGAAAAAAGCCACTGGCCTCAGGCAAGTGGTTGAAGAAAAAGAATAGTATTGGAAAGCAGATTCGCCGGCCCCTCACTTCACAAGAAATTCCACCCCAGTATATCTACACACGAAAACCCTTTTGTTTTTCAGAATGTAAGAAGGTCCCCTTGGGTGCGGGTGTGTAATATGTGTGTGTGCGGGGGAGGGAGGGGCTAGAGAGAATAGAAGTGTATGTTCTTGATTTGTGTTTGAATGTTTGAGGGAGGGGGGGGGGGGGAAGGGGAACCTAAAAAAAAAAAG
>JBCAUA010642293.1:0-15825 GCA_038406235.1 Peronia verruculata
AGATAGATAGATAGATAGATAGATAGATAGATAGATAGATAGATAGATAGATAGATAGAGACAGACAGACAGACAGAGACAGGCAGGCAGGCAGGCAGATAGAGAACGACTCAAACAGACAGCAAAAGGTAGGCAATATTTGACGTAAGTTAAAAACTGTACTAGCGTAACTGGCTGATAATCCGTTATGCTCGACATCTTAGCTATAAACGCCAAAGCAAAAAACTCATCCCGGTCATTAGTTCTCCTCCTGCATGGATGACTCTGTGTTTTGACAGCCCGAGGATGTGAGTCGGTCTATGGTAAAAGTAAAAGAACCAGTGCTAAGCCAAATGGCACATAAATTCCTCGGGGCTCACTCTTGCACTCAGAGAGTCGAAGTGTAAGTCGTTGGCAAACGAAGGAGTAATGTAGTATGCATTGTATAAATCCAATATTGAATAAAAATCCGTTTGAGATGCGACATAAAGAAATCAGTCTCTCGTCAAATTTTGAGCATGTGGAATTATTGGTATCACTGTGAAGATTATTCATTTCCCTTTCTGTGTAGGAGTCAAGATATGAGCAATTAAAGACGATGGGGGTGATATGTTGCTGCACTTGAATTAGCGAGAAAAGGCTGATCACGTTTAATGCTTATTTATCCTTTTTAGGCCATGCCACTTAACTACAACTTTGGGCTTCTACTCAATCTCTTTCAACAAATTTAACCCTGAAATGCATTCCTAGATCGATATAGAAGGATCCTGTGGAAAAAAAAAAAAAAAACTGCGTTAAAACTTCAATCACTGTTGAAAAACATGTGATTTCGTGATGTCTCCGATCGCCTCATTTTGACGAGCGCCTTATTTCATTGTGTTGCGTCTCATTTATGAATTAATTCTTATTTCTCTAACTTCTTAGGTCTGCTTAACATTTCTTGCTAATTTTAGTTTTGTACTTGTATTAGCTCTTGTTTATGAACAACTGTCCTCAAGCGATTCTCTATCTCTCACTGGATATTATATCCTTTCGGATATAATGAGGTATTTCGAGAAAAATCACATGACCGAGGATATTCGCTCACTCGCTGATTTGTTTACTTGCTCTGCGCATGGCAGACAAATCTTGACGAATGATGAACTTTCAAACCTGCCACATCATATAAACAAAGCCACATGTGAGCGATGTTGCCTCGGTCATGTGACCGATCTCGAAATACCTCATTTGGTCCGAGCTGGCTAACAGGCGACAGCGAGCGCGGTGGGTCTAGTTATAAATTAAATAGATTGTATGTTTATGATGAGGCAGAAGATTCCATTGCCAAAGTCGGCCTGATTCTGAATCCTCTGGAAGAGGGAATCCCTCACCTGGATCTCGCTCAGGCCGCTCATCAATGAATACATCAAATCACGATAGTAATAGCCATAAAAGTGATCAGATAATAAATAAGCTTTACTCTATCCACTCAGAACCTGGATGTTGGCCAGGCCACCAATGTGAGACCAGGGGGTCCTCAATCGCCAACGTCTGGATTATTATTCTCACCTCACCATTTCTTTTGGAAGAATCACCCTCCCCTTCCTCATCAGTGTGTGGCCTGTATTTGTCAGTTGACATACATAGCTTTTAGACTGCGCCAACTTCAGAGACATTCTGAAAGCTGACTTTTTGAGTCATTCTGTGAAAGACCTTTTCCAGAAAACGAGGCCACAGACCATCCTGTGCCTTTTGTGCGAAATGGGTGTCTATTTCAAACGTCAAAATCACCGACATGAACGTGCTTTGAGAAGAAATGCTTGTTCAGGCGCACTTTTTGTTACATTCCCTTTGCAATGTTTGATCATCCGATTTATACTCACTCTCTCAAACCATTTCTGACTAGTAAACATATCTGAGTGTATCAAACGCATTATGGCCGTAATTTTGCTGATGCGCTCTTAAATCCCGACACAAACAAAACAAACACAATTCCACCAAAAATGTCTTATCTAAACTGATGCCTAGATGCCTGGCTTTCACAGCCAACAACTAAAGTGGCTGTCAAGGACATGAAGTTCAAAATTCCCTCAGTGGAGCTTTCTCCTTAACATGCATCAAGTCCTTGGCAGACTCAATGAATGACTGTACATCTCCTATAATAGAATCAATAACATGATCTGAGTTTAAAGATGTATAAATATGTGTATCGTCAGCGTAAAACTGATAGTTCAGTTTGTATATCATATTCGGTAAAAATCATTACAAAAAACTGAGTGGACAAAATATAGATAAGCTCATATGAAATCTATACTATCCTAAAAACAGAGCCTCGCCGAACACAAAATTGTATGGCAAATTTTCCTGAGTGCACTGTGCCTTTCATCAACTAGGTAACATGTATTCCCATCTAACACAGTTCCAGGCAGGCTATAAGTAATGACAAATGCTGCCTATGTTGAGGAAATATTAAGCAAACACAAAATGGAAAGTTCTGTGATGATCGGCATTAGCAGCTAGAGCTTTGGTGACAAGATCACCTCTATTTCCTGTGCCGCGATTCTCTCAATAATTATGTTGACTGAAAAGATTATCTCTGATTCTGACAATAAATACTTCTCCAAGCCCAAGCTAGATCTGTCTCTTGTAGGATTTGAAAAAGAAAATAAATTTGATGGTGGACAATACATCTCTTTTTTTCTTTCTTTCTTTCTTTCTTTCTTTCTTTCTTTCTTTCTTTCTTTCTTTCTTTCTTTCTTTCTTCTTGTTCTTTCTTTCTTTCTTTCTTTCTTTCTTTCTTTCCTCTTGTTCTTTCTTTCTTTCTTTCTCTTTCTTTCTTTGCTTTCTTTCTTTCTTTCTTTCTTTTCTTTCTTTCTTTCTTTCTTTCGTTTTTCTTTCTTTATTTATTTCTCTCTTTCATTATTTCTTTCTCTCTTCGTTTGCTTTTTCTCTTTCTTCCCTTTGTTCTATCTTTCTTTCTTTCTTTCTCATTCCTTTCTTTCTTTTCTAGCTCCCTGGGATCTAGATTGAATCTCTCTAAGGGAATGAAAGCCTCTTTGAAACACAATAGTATAATACCACGAGATAATGATGTGTTGATCATGTTGGTTATGAAGTCGGCAAGTAATCAATGTCCTGAATTAGCTCATACAGGGCTACATTGTCTGCATAGCCTACTGTAGTACAAGTGACACTTATCGATACCTAAAAATGTCATCGGAAACATACGTGGAAATACGGAAGTAAGTGATTTAAAATGATAAGAAGAACTACAAAAAAAAAAAAAAAAGTTCGAACATTCATGGCTATATCCAGCAATGAACTACACTGCATAGTCTTCTGGACAATATTTTTGAGGAACGCAAAACAGGGATATCACGACAGCCATGCTTAACTCGTAAAATCTCAGCCTATTTTTCTAAAGAATTTAGAAGAAAATAAGGTAAGTTTTATTATTATTTTAAATATTTTGTTTTCATGATACGCGATCACATTTAACGCATCAACAGATTTACATTCTGAACGTTAGGGTCTTGGATCCTATGAGATTTTGTGGTAGAACCTGTGCACTACCAGTATCATACTCTACGAGCTTTTCGTTGGCAGGGGGAGCTCCATTCTGTATATCTTTCAACCTCCAGCAAATTGGGCAAGTAGAGCGCTCCTGTTATTCAGATCATATTGCAAATAATAATTTTACATACGTTGCGGTAGTTCGCATCAAGTCTATGTTTTTATATTGCCCGGGAAGTGGGTGTGTGGGGAACTCTTCATGGTGCAGTTGTGCTGGAAGCTAGCGATTTGTCGACACATGTTAAAAAAACACACATACTTCACTCACACTGGTACATAGTGGTTTTAGATGTAAATAAACCATGGCCACGGTATTTTCAAATGTGGAAGCGGATATTGCGGATGATTTGGTCGGCAGATTTCCACAGGAATTTGATTTCGATGCAATGCTAAGGAAGGTTTGTGAGGATGCTGGCGTCGTGATAGTAGACCAGACAGAAAATGGGGGTGACAAGTCAAGCAAGTACCGATTGAAGGTAATAAAATCCTATATAATGTCACATTGGGGATGTTATCATGTATTTTATCGTGTAAGTATACCAGAAGATGTAGTATGGGACGTTACAAGAGCAGTAATGCCTTGTGCAGAGTTCCTGTGTGGTCCATCAGACCCTCCATTCCTAATGGACGAACCCTTGATACTGTAAACGCGAAAATAAAATGGCGTAGCGAACTAGACTATTCCTTAGATTATCAATGACTAAATAAGGAATAGTTTTACTCTGCAATAACTAGCACAGGAGTACAAAATTGATCAAAACTACTTTTTCTTCGAATCGCAACGGCGAGGTATCTGTGTGTCAAAATATTTTGAAAATCTTGAAAGTGCAGGTCAGGGTCACCGTGAAACAGGGCCATCCCTCCCCATCCCCCGGCACATGCCCCTCCCACTTCAACACACACACACCCACTCACACGCGCGCGCACGTACGCACGCACGCACACAAACAACCAAAAAACTGCCACAGATGTACTGCATTATTGTTATGTGTTGGTTTTCCTAATCCCATTTAAAACTGTTTGCCATCTCAACATCATTCAACATGTGACTATTGTCCGAAAATAATAATAATACTTAGGCTATAGATCTATTTATAATAGTAATATTAATAATAAAATAAAATAATAATATGAGGAGGTCAGAATGAAAGTGTCCTGAATCCAATGTGGGTGTTTTTTGAGAAAAGTGCAAAAACTTATTGCAGCAAAACACCAGCCCACAGATGTACAGTTCCTGTGAAAACAACTTTGTTGGGCATCACAATCTTATTCCCAAAATCTTGTATTATGAGAGTTATGGCCATTGTTTTCTCAATTTTGCATTAATTTAAAATCTGGACCAATAACGGTTTGATTCTGACTTTGGTTCATATTACCCTTTGATTAAGACTGAAACATTTAGGACATTCGCAATTCAGCCATATGGAGTTAATTTAATGTAGTCTCTCAATGATAGAAATTATCAATATGCTGGTTTTGAATATTAGTTCACACACAATATTAAAAGTTTATTACTACAGAAGTTAAAAGATTAAATATCAGATGAGACCGAACAATATTTCATTACCAGTTATTTGTACATACATGATCCATTTCTTCAGATAATGCTTTGAGCATGTGAAGTAAAGTGCAAAAAAATATAAAAATAATTTTTGTTAATTTAAAAACATTATTAACCCACTTCCACCAAGAGTGTCCACAATGGTGACAAATGGTTCCACCCCTCTTAAAAAAAAAAAGAAAAAAAAAATTGATAAAGTAAAGCAAAACTTATAAAAATATAAAGATATCTGACAAGAAGGAAATCGAGATATCATCTCTGTTTTGCCCACAATAATTGTCTCAAAGCATGACCAGGCATTGGTTAAAAAAAAAAAAAGAGAGCTCTCAATGTTCAGGCACAATGAATCATTAATCAATGGCAGCTTATTCAATATAGAGAGCTTTTTTTTATAGGAATCAGAAAATAAATGACTTTCTATATCTGGCACGTGCGTTTTTCCAGTATCTGCTGAGAACTTTAGGATGCTTTGAAAGTTTCAAGCTGAATCAAGCACAGAGTCATCCCCTTAGAACAGTTTTCAAACAACATTCAGTAACATTTTAACATATACCTGAAAGGCCATTCACTTTCAGTCATTTTTCTCATAGCTTTATTTCCAGTCTTGGGTCTTCTGTTGACTCTATTTCCAATTTCAGAAAAGTTAATTCCAAGTTCAACACCAACCGGCTGAGAGGTGGCAACTTGTCATCGTCTCAGCCCCATGTTTGGATAACTTCTAAGATAGTCTGCTTTCTCTCAAGCGATGGAGTTAGACTGTTTTTTGTTTTTCGTACTGCTTTTGACCCATTCATTTTCAGTCTTTAGAGGTATTTGATTATCTTGTATTTTACTGTCAAGCTGTGTGTTTGTCTCTTGTTTTCAGCGGGAATTTTATTTCACTTCATGCCTACTTTACACTTAAGCTATTTTGATTCTGACCTCCTTATACTGGTATCAATGATAGAACAAAAATTAGACATCTAGATCTCATGTCATCTTTCCAGACTTTCCTCCAGTACAAGAGAAAAAAAAAAAAGTGTTCAAAAGGAATTTTAACTTTGATAGCCCTACAGGTGCAATGTGCAATCGAGTACTGTGCCTATAAAACTATGGCATTGTGCGACCAGGAAAGAGTGGGGGAAAATGTTGTGTTTGAGTTGGGGGGGGGGGCAGAATCACCACAGACTGTTATTTCTCCATTTTGCTCCATTTGTCCTTTTTGATGGAGATAAAAACTCTTGTAATGGTTCAAGTTTTCCCTTAATTTATTTCCTCTGGTGATTGTCACAGCTGGCTATTTATAATCAAATTACAAAATTGATTTAGTGTGCATGTATGTGTCTGTGCAATCTAAATGGCAGATGCAGACGGTAACTTCCCCGTTGGTCATCACAAGTACGTTAGTTCATAAGAATGCCACTATATAGCCATCCCTTATGTTCAATTTTGTCATCACAGACTAAACAATTGTATACTGACAAGTTGATCTTATCTACTATGTAGGCTGGCAAAATTAATTCAAGATTTGGAATTACTTTTTTTTTCTTCGTAGGTTCCTGATGAATATATTTAAATTTGAGTAAATATTGATTGGACTCATCCACAGAGAGAAAAATTGAAAATTAAAAAAAAAACAAAAAAAAAAGAAAGAAAGAAAAAGAACAATTCGCGATCTGAGTTCTTTGTTGTTCTATCTCCAGTGTTGGGCTATTTGGAAATATAATATGTCATATGAAAGGGGGATAGTAAATCTACCACGTAATGTAATTATTTCACTGATCACTTGCCCAAAAAGGTAGATTTTGAAAATCATTTTGTTTCATCTCCTATATATGTGGCTAAACATAAAACATCAATTTTCTCAAAATGCAAAAATGAACATAGAGCAACAGAGAAGTGGGCTCATGAGTTGTAGTTTGGCTGTTGAAAATATGTCAAGAAAGAAATGTGAAATAACAATGTAGTAAGGATCCTGACGCTTTTTGGCCTTTTTCATGCTGTTGAGCTGTGTGTTCATTCCTGAAAGGTATGGTTAAGCTAACTGGTAGTGTGTAAGTACAGTAGTTACGTAGCTAGTGGAACATTATTTTGTACAAGGACTAATATTGAGTTTGAGTTTGAAAGCAGGTTCTGGGAAGGGCCCATTTGAAAAAAAAAAGATATATTGTTGTTTATGTTTTCTCACTGTACAGTGAAATGGGACATTCCTTATGTCAGCGCCAATCATCAGTATATATTTTCACGCTCTCCCTCTCATTGTACTGATCCATTTATGCTCATCAAAATATTTAGTTTGAGTGGAAATACTGTGGATCCTCAGGCTTCAGTGTGTAGGAGTGTTAGAATGACTCTTGCAACAAAGAATATAACATCTTCCCTCAAAGCTAGTGTAATCAGTTTGTGCTCCAAATAAGTCCAGGATGTGTCAAGACTAAGATATAACCAATAGTGATACTTCTAGTGTTTCAGTACAATTTGCATCTCAGAACACTTTTTATTGCCCTTACAAGATTCTTCTGATTGTTAGTTATCTGAAGATGTGATAAAATTTCTGCACAGCTCTCATGTGTCAGATGTGTCATTGGCTTATATATAGATCAGTTTACCAATATCGTAGTTTTATCTTTATGTTTATCCATTTTTCTTTAGATTTGGTGTTATTATGATTATCTTCCTACATCATCTTCATCACGTCAGTATTTTTTCATGTTATGTAATTAGATTCATTTTATCAACAGCTTGGAATGTCAGTCGCTTTTATATCCCTGTACTGTAAGCCAAGTTTCAAATAACTTACTTTAGCTGGAAAGTTAAAATTTCAGGCAGTGTGGCTGTGAACAAAAAAGAAGAATGATGATCAGATAGACATAGGTGCTGAATTCATATCTTATGAGAGGACAAAATGTTGTTTTTTCTTATAATGTTTTTGCTTGCTTATGTCCCACAGGGCTTTTGGTTGGCCATGGAGAAAGCCTACAAACATTTGGTCACAACTTTGGCACTTTATGGGGCTCGGCTTGCAGACACTTTCAGTGAACAAAGTAAAGGCTTGAGTTTAGAGTCAGAGAACTTTAGCACAGCAGTGATAGAGGATATTGAAACCTTGAATGATGATGTGTCTGACAGAGACTACAATCCAAGTGTACAGAACATCCTACAGGATATTTTAGGTGACGGAAAACGACCCCGCAGACCTCGTAAATCACCACGTCAGAGTCGCAAGATTGGAGAACTCACAGAGTTTACTTATGATGATGAAGAGTTTGAAGACTATGCAACACCTAAACCATCAGTGGAAACCTCAAAGGAGGAAAGTCTGTCCAAACAGGAGGAAGAGGACAAAACCAAAGAAGGGGAAGCTGTTACTGAAAAGACAGTGAATGGTAATAAAAATGAGGATGGGAGAAAGAGTGACGGAGAACAAGAAAAACGTAGAAAGAGGGGACGGCCTCGAAAGAATAGGTCACCATATCATTTAACTGTTAAGAAAACTAACAAAAAGCGAGGCCAATGTAACAAGAAGAAAGTAATTGCTCCAGCAACATCTGTAAGTTCTGGTGAGATGCCAACTGTACGCAAGAGAGGGCGTCCCAAAGTCTATGATGATGAAGGCAAAACGGACTTTCCTTGTTCAGAGTGTAGTTTTGTGGCTAAGAAACGAGCAAAATTACGCAGTCATCGACTTCGCATGCATTTGTCATCACCTACCAAATGTGATTTATGCACCAAAGTGTTTCCAAATAAACGTTACATGCTGCGACACAGAGCATCGCACGTGGCCCCGCAGCATTGTTGTGATGTCTGTGGTAAGATGTACAAGATCAGGAAAGCCATGTTGGAGCACAGAAAAACACATGACACAAATTACAAGAAGACCAAAGTAAAATGTGAAATGTGTCCAAAGTCTTTCTGCAACCGCTACATCCTAGAGTGTCACGTGCGAGACATCCACATGGGCCAGAAAAAAAGCTATCTCTGCTCAACGTGTGGGAAAAGTTTCACCACTAAACATTCTCTGGCTGAACACACCAATGCACATACAGGAGTCAAGCCCCATGTCTGCGAGCACTGTGGGAAATCCTTCTCTTATGAATCTGCTTTGCGAGATCACAGATACACTCACACTGACGCCAAACATTTTTGGTGTACTCACTGTCAGAAAGGATTCAGTCAACGCTCAGGCCTGAAGATGCATATGCGCATCCATCGCCAACACAAAATGTTTGTTTGCTCCGAGTGTGGGCGGGGCTTCACTCAGAAACAAGCTCTTCAGCGCCATGAGCGAGTGCATAAAGGTGAGAAACCATTTGTTTGCAAGCACTGTTGTCGTTTCTTCACAGATGCTTCTATAATTAGAAGACATCTGATTCTAGTTCACAAAATTCACAAAGATGCCAACACCTGGCGTGAAGATATTGTCTGCACAGTGAAGGCCCAGAATGACTACCAAGTCCAGAAAATTGGGGAGGAAAATCCATTGACAGAGGCAGAGAAGGAAAAAGAAGACATTCTGAAAGTGGTTGGGGCTCCACCACGTAACAGCAAAGGACCAAGCCGAGCTTTTGCTAGAACGTATCCTCGTCGAGTCGCATTGCTTGATGACGACGGAAATATTATAGCTCCACCTGAGCTACCACCAGAACCACCTGCTCAGCGGTCTAAGGCCAGTGACCCTGAATCTCCCAAGGCAAGATCCAAGACCATGAGTGCTGCTGCCGTCCCAGGCCCATCATTGATCCTAGCCACCGAAAACAGCTCAGATTTAGACTCAAACTCACAAGTGCTCAATCAAAGATTTGTGGATTCCACCCAATGGGATGCACTCAGCAGTCAGTTAACCAGGGGAGGATCCCATCTAGAACATATTATCCTAGATGAAACAGCACAGCATGAACTTCAAAGGGGCCTTGAACAAGTACCAAGTCTTCATAAAATTATCAAATATGAAAGTTTGCCAGCAGCTGTAGATCCCAATGCCAGCACTCACAATGTCCTAGCACAGTCTCAAGGCAGCCAGAGCCCCAGCAGCAGTCCCATTTCTTTTGTACCGCAGACAGTTGCACACACCAACGTTAGAACGCTGGATGCCAATTTTGAGTCTCTCAACCCTCAGGCAGCTCACACAAGTAATCAGTATTATGATGCTCGGACAAGTGGACATTCAGGAGCTTCCTGGTCATCCATGTTTTATTACTCTCAGTTAGCAAGTCAGTTTGGCATGAGCATCAACGCGGATTATCCATATGTCACAGGCACAACAGGCACAGTGGCACCAGCCTCCCACCTGACCCACTACACATCCACAGGTCCGCAGTCCAACCCTCCTGCTCTCATTCTGCAAACACAGTCACACAATCTCCATCTGGAGGGCGTTAAAGCAGAGGACCATCGCAACCACATCCAGTCCAATGTCAGCGCTCAGCAGCTGCAGACAGGTCTGTCCGTGCCCAGCTTACACCAAACCTCTCAGGACATGGCCCAAGTGCGGCAGGGCATCAAGCTGGGGATGACAGGTGGCAGTGACCCACTCCAGGCTGAGTTGATTCTTCAGCATGACCTGCAGGATCAGAGCCCCACCCATGGCTTGGTACCCACCGATGCCACACACCAAGTAGTGACCAGTATAGAACAACTGGCCTCAGGACTAGCTGACTCCCAGAACTTGTTAGTTCGGCCTTTGGGCCCTCAAGTTGCACCTTCCAGTCGACAGGCTTCTCCCAGCATTCCACTCAGGAACTCCACCCTCCATGGCCTTAAGCATAAGTGATTGATACAGATCATAGTTATGAGAGCTAAATGGGCATGTTTTGCAATTGTACATGTATATATATGTCAGGGTTTTTTTTTTTTCTTGTTTTTTAATCTTGATGTGCATAATTTTATCCTCCTCACAAGGACATCCAGCATAGATACTGATTGTCGTCAAGAATGTTGTCTGTTTTGTGGCAAGAAGAGAAAGGTGTGAATTTTTCACCAGGTAATTGCCATGCCATTGTATGGGAAAGTTAGGAAATCAGCAAATTTATCGAATTAATTTATTTCTGGATCTCCATTTCAGAAATATATCTGTCAGAAGGAATTGTTTTCAAGCAGTCTGCCTGCCTGTTTACTTGCATTTGATTGTGAGCTGACTCTGTAAGTAGGTTATGAATTTAGTGCCTTTGAAAACCCCATTAGTAATTTGTCTTGCCTTACTCAGAAGATAATTCTGATCCCAGTAACAACATTTGTCTGTTGGGGAGGATCAAATGAAAATGTTTGTTCTGGGTTAAAAAAATTCACTGTTAAGTGAAACAAACAGCAGTCATAAACAAAACAACAACCATAAACAAAACAGCAAAGAAACAAACATCAGTCAAAAAGAAGACAACAGTCATAAACAA
The DNA here is from genome assembly GCA_038406235.1 of Peronia verruculata. Lineage (NCBI taxonomy): Eukaryota > Metazoa > Mollusca > Gastropoda > Systellommatophora > Onchidiidae > Peronia > Peronia verruculata. The sequence continues at coordinate 11,458 of JBCAUA010642293.1, forward strand.
ACAACTGTCATGAATAAAACAACAGCCATAGACAAAACAGCAGTCATGTTTAAAACAGCAGTCATAAACAAAACAACAGCCATAAACAAAATAGCAAACAAACAAAACCTCAGTCTAAAAGAAAACAACAGTCATAAACAAAACAGCGGTCATAAACAAAACCAACAGCTCATAAACAAAACGGCAGTCACAAACTAAACAACAGTCATAAACTTTGATAAGAAGAAAAATGGAGAAAATTTACAAGCATTTGAACTAAACACATAAACACACAGGCACACGTGCTCATACATACACACACATATACTGACACACATTCACACAAAAGACAATTTGTGCTGTTGTTTACGATCAGGTTTTAGTTTTAGCTACCGTGTTAGTGTGGTCAAATCTCAAGCCATATGGACAGTCAGACCCAGGCCATTCACCCAGTGGACAAGTATACATGTGGATATTTATGATTTTTATTTTATTTATCATTTTACTCATAAATTTTAGTTTCCCTGTATGTTTGTTGCAATAATTATGATTAGACTTTGTAATTTAGTCACCCAAGTCTTTCAGTTGAACCATGCTAGCCTGTGGAGAGTAGAAGAAAAAAATCATGAACTAGAATGTAGGCCATAATTCAAAGTGCATTTCAAGAGCAAGATCAAACAGTGTAGAATACAATCAGAAACTCTACTCTTGCTTCAGGAGTCGTCTTGCACTGCTTTCTTTCTGTTTTTTTTTTTGTTTTTTCTTTGAAATATCAGATAAACTCAACAATTGGAAAGGTTAACTTGGGCCTTTTTTTTTTCTCTCTTATGGATCAGAGAATTCCATGGATACGCACACCTGTTAATTCTGTTGGTGTTTTTTGGGAGCGTATGAAAGCCAAAGCTGTGGAAAGAATAAGATATTCTCTCTTGCCACAATAACTGAACTTGTTCACAGTATTTCAGCACATTTGTTATCCTTCCAGGAATGTTTACCTCATGCCAGAATCTTCCCGGTTACCTGTCAAAATTCACTCACCCTTGATCAGAGGTTTATTGGGGCAGAGATGGGCTTGTTATCTTCATTTGTTCACCAGAAAACTTCAGCCTGATATGATATTATGCACATTACATTTTGTATTGGTCATGATATGAAATACATGTATGTCTTTGATAACTTTGACTTCATGGTTTTTCTGTTGATGTGGACTTTGTCCTCATGCAGTTCCCATGCACTGAATGTCTTGTCAGGACAGAGGCAGATTGACTGACATAACAAACAAACCAAAAGACTCTTCAGACATGGAATGATCCACATTTGGTGTTATATAATATTTCTTTTTTTTTTTTTGGTTTGTTTGTTTGTTTGTTTTTTTTTTACATTCATAGCATAGATCTTGTTGATTTGCCACACTTGCTGATTTGCCACAAATATTGCATGAGTTTTCATGGCTGTTGTATGAATCCAAGTCAATGGCAGTTTAAAATATGTCTTGCAACCAGTCAAAATGAGACGTATGTCGATTTTTCACCATATGGAGTTTTTGTTATCATGTGATAGCTTATTTCATGCTCTTTCTGGTAGTGAAAAAAGTTTTGAGCTAACTCAATTCTAGCCAGAGATATTGCAGTTTAAATAGGAAAAGGGGGACCACTCAGCAATGAGCGGAATTCCGAGTAAATAGAGTTTAAATGAAGGGTCGTACACATAAATCTACATGCCTACCTCGTGAAAAATCTGATTTTAATCAAGTAATATGTACAAATCGAGGGTGAGAATGACACTGTCTTGTTTAGAAATGAATGTACTTTGGATTTCTGCAATAAAAAAAAATTTGATATCTGACCCCCCTCATCACATTCAAAGCTCAGTTCTAGCCCAGTGACTTACGTCTCATTTCCACTGGCTGCGAGACATATTTTGGACATTTTGGGGGGGGGGGGGTCCTGAGAGTGAGAGTGATTTTCAGATACTTAAACTGGGGATTTTTGAGGCAGAAAATTTGGATGCAATGTCCAAATGACAGAAAAAGTGTGGAAAAAATTTTATTTTGCATCTAGTTGCCATGACAATGCCGCCATATTGGATGTTGGGCTCCTAGAGTATTGAAAAGAATAGTGTGAAATTTTGTACATAAACAATATAACCCTATGTAAAAGATAAAATGCATTTGTTTTTTCTTGATGTACCATGGGATATATATAATTTTTTTTTTTTTAATTTTAAAATATGGATATTGATGGATGTAAATTTTTTTCAGTTTTCCACACAATATCCATTTTTCTTTCAAAAAATGGAACTGAAATTCAGAAAAGGTGATGTACTTAATCAAAACACATGCTAAGGAGGATGTATATTCCAAATCTGAAGGCAGTTGGTTGAGAAATAGAAAGCCTTAGGGAAAAAAGTAAAGAGGATCATACATGTTGAGAAAATTGTAATTGAATTTTCATAATCTCTCAATACAGTCATTTGGTGATGTCTTGTTGGTACTGTTTGGTGGCATAAAGCATATGTTTCTGGCCCTATCTGGTCTTTTTCTGGTATGAGAGGAGTTCAAAGTGTGTAAAAATAGGAAAACCTCATTTGATATTTTTTGTCCTAAAACCCTATTTTCAGGACTCTTCCCCCTTAAATAGAATATATGCATGACAGTACAGAACATCAAAGGTTCAGAGAAGCAAAGTTTGCTTTTCCCAGAGCTGCATTATCTGAATATTGCCTTGCATTCTTCCAACCAATAGAGCATCTGTCATCTGCCATATTTGAGGTCAGAAATGTTGTCATGTTTGTCCTGTGTATTTATTGTCAGCATGGTTTAGAGTGGTGTGGAAGTGTCATCAGTTGCAGTTTGGATTATTTCCAACCACTTTGAAAGTTTTTCATGTCTTTGCTATTTACTGATAGCCAATTGCATTTAACTGTTTCCATAGTGATATTATTTATATATTTCTGCATTTTGAAAGCTGACAGACCTCTTCTCATTGGTGTCAGCCACAGGCATCTCCCTATGTATATTGTATGCACAAAATCTAGTGCCACTGTAATGCTATATTCACTTCTGAAAATGTACTTGCTAGTTTTTTTGTTTTTTTTTTCTCTCTGTTTCATTCCTTTTATTCCAATTCTTCCCGTGCTCGGCATCAAAACTTTGGTCATCCACACATGCCAGACACCCTGAAAAAAAAAAAAAAAAACTGTCAGGTCACCTGGTCAGATTTTTCATCAGATTTTGTTTGTATTCTGTGTGAGAGTCAAAAATTGTCAGCTTTTTGAATTATGACAAAGTTTTGACGGAATTACACTTAAATTATTGTTCATTTTATTTTTATTTTAACCAAAAGAAACTTTTTCTGTTCTTATGGCTGATTTTGGATTTGTAATGTTAATGACGGAGGGTGCAGGTAACTTTGAAATATCCTTTCATTTTTTCTGTTCATTGGGATATTTTTGCTTTGAAGAGAAGCCCAGTATTACTATTGATTATTTGCACTGGAAAGGTGGGAAAGAACTGACATATCAAACATAACCTTAGATTTAGCATGAACATATTTTTATTTAACTGGGGTTGGTAACTTTTTCCACTAGAGATCTTCACACATTGCATTGATTCGTTTTATGTCTATGAGATACTATGGATAGATCTCATGATTCATGCAGTCTGATCCATCCATAATCATGGATACAAGATGTTACCCTGCATATCTTGCTCCCTACAGATGTGTGGCACTAGCAGGGTCAGCAGCTCACAGTTGTTCTTCATCTCAGGCTAGCTGATAGTTTGATCTGAAACTAGAAGAAAAAAGAGAAATAGCCATAAATAGACATGTACATGGCTGTCGAGACTTCAGCACATGTGTTGACACGGGAAAATGTTTCTTTCTTCAGTATGTACAGTCACTTCTTTTGGTTGGTTTTGAGGTGACATTTTGTTGTATATTTTACTGACTGATTTTAATTTTAGCATTTTCAGTAAATATTTAGCATCCAACACCTGGCAAGAACTCAGACGAACTATAAAAAGAGATCTGGAGATGTAGAGGAATCTGTGTTCTGTCTCTGTTGGTCCTTTTTGTTTTACAAAATTTAAAAAAAATGTTCTATTGTTAATCCAATGCTGACAGTTCACCATGAACTGGAGGGTGACAGACAATCGGAGCAAAGAAATTGTAACCTTAGTTCTAAGTCCACCCCCAGAAAAAGGACAGATACAGATATCAGTTTTTGATCAGTATATCAGTCACAATCATTGTGTCAGTGTCAAGCCTAGCAATGTCTGTAAAGGAATTAAGTCCATCAGGTTTTGCTCTGAAGTTTTTAAAGTGCAGATATGGGGGGGGGGGGGGGGGGGGGGGGCTTTTTGTTTTTTTTTTTTTTTTCTTTCTGAAA